>JAXBDA010003193.1:0-36429 GCA_036023075.1 Gaultheria prostrata | reverse complement strand
TAGTAGTTTTTTTTTCTTTTTTTTTTTCTTTTTTTATTCTCTCTCTCTTGTCTCTCTCTTACTTTTCCCCCATATATTATATTTTATTAAAAATAGAGAGGGTAATAGGGAGTGTTGTTGGAGTATTGATAGAAAAAATGTCAAGTTATAATAGATATATGCACTGTATACTGCCTAATTTTCCAACTCATTGTTGGGGTTGCTCTAAGAGACTACTGAACACTCAAATGAAGTCATCAACAGCCCTCCGCTATCGCCCCCAAACCCACCCACCCCAACTACCAATTTTTTTCGTTTCCTCCCTTGTAAGGCCTTAACAAAGTCCATGTAAAAAAAATCTCACCTATAGAATCAAAACATATAGGACGGATTTCTGTACCGCTACAAAGAAGAAATGCGCAAAAGCAATCCTTGAGTGATGCCAATTTTGATCCACCCAGAAAGAGGTGGGGAAACATAAAACAAAGGATTAATTAAATAATCCTAATTGGGTATACCATGTAAGTTTTCATCCTGACCACTTTTCGAGATAATGTTTACATCCTTTTGCCACGTGATTCGTCTTTTTTACCCTTTTAACATGATATATATACATGGGAGTATAAATGTATTGTGTTTCCTAACTTAGTGGGATTGCATTAATATTCTTTACCGGTAAGTAGGGAATGCAAAAGTGAGGATCTTGATTCCATATTTAACGAATGAGATATACTTTCCATATTTCCGATAAATTGATAAAACAATTTGCCATAAAATCTGGTTAATGTCGATAATAGCAAGAAATATGGTTTATAATTTATACTCTCCATATTTCCGTGACAGCAGGTGGACAATTTTACATGAAATTGGGGTAGTGTGAATATACCATGAAATCTGGTTTATACTTTTTATGTTCGTAACGGCAAATTATATTTGTCCATTGGAAAATTTACCATATCTAATTAATTAATACGACTGGTCAAAACAAAATACTTTGCATGCATCCAAATCCCTTCAACAAGAAAGTATACAACACACAATGTGACAAATAAGGGCAATGATACTGCCACGATAAGAAAGTTTAATGCCACGACCAAAATCTCAAAATGGCGCAATTACCCTTTGGTAGTTTAACGCGTCTGACTACTTCCATTGCTATCAATGGCAATCAAGGATTTAAATATCGGTTGATATGTCGAGTATCGGCCGATACGTATCGGTTTTCAAGGGACCAATACCGATATATATTGACCGATATATGAGCCGATACAAGCCGATATCGGCCGATATTTAGCCTTATCACTGATACCACTATGTATTCCGATACCAAGATTTAAAACTTGATGGCAATCCAATCTCCCGCTCTCTCTAGAAAATCATCGTCACCGCCAACCTTCTCTTCCTGACCACTCCCAACCAACCATGTTTGATGATAAAAAAGTTCCTCACCTGAGCAACAGCGAGAACGAGAGACCTGTTCTATAAAATTGCGCTTGGTTAGGATATCAAAAGCCAAGATGAGAGCATAAACATTACAACCACCGTTGCCACGGCGTCCTGTATAATTGCGCCGCCGCCGGCGAAAGAGACGGCGGTTCTCCAGAATTCAAACGAGTGGCGCCGGCTTTTAGGGGCAGCTAGGGACCACCAGTGGACACCACCCATCGCCGTCGCCGGTGGCCCAAGCTCGCCTACCGGAGAGGAGAGCGGAGGTGGCATAGAGAGGAGAGAAAAGATGGGGGTTATGAGGTTGGATGTGGTGTCGGAGGAGAGTGAGTGAGCTGTGTTTAAAGGATAAGGCGGTGGTCGTCATGGCTGCGGCGACGGAGGCCAGGTCCACGGTAGCTGCTCTCTCTCTCGCTGTGATCAAAACCCCTCTTTTATAGAACACGTCTCTCATTCCATTGCTACTTCCATTGTTGGTCATGATTGATGATAAAAAAGTTCCTTGCCTGAACGACGATGGGTTTTAGAAGAACCGTTCGATCGAGAGAGAGAGAGAGAGAGGGGGGAAGGGAGGAGAGAGAAAGTAGTAGGCACAAAATGACAGCTGTTGGAAAGGGTAGCCTGGTCTCTTTACATTGATAATCGTGGCAGCAGCATTTTTTTTCGTGGCATTATCATTGCCCGACAAATAAACTCTCATTTATATAGAAAACTTTGATCCTATTGCCCCATGAGTTATGGTAAAATTAAGTACGTATCAATAAACATGATAAAATTTTGAATTTACCAAGCAAAAATTATGTATGTATCAGTAAACATGGTAAATTCATTAAGAACAGTGTAAAAAGGGGAACAACATCCTATATCGGCTTCATTTTACTTTGTGCACCACCTTCCCCCTCCTCTGATCCAACGAACTCTGCCTTCGCTACAGCCGCCGTCAGGGAATACGGAAACCGATTTACTCAGTAGAAGACGGCAGCGGCGATGGGCTGCTGTTTTGAGGAAGGACAGGGAAATCGAAGGCAGTGCTGACATGAAGGTGTTGTTGCAGAGGTATTTGGAAAATTACTTGTTGCTTGTTATAGGACATGTTTACAATTGTGGCGATGACGATTGTTACGAGTTTAGTGGAGACAGAGAGAGAGGCAATTCTAAATAGAGAGAACATGAATTTTAAAAATGATATCCATATCCTATGATTACGCCTAGGACCTCCAATTCTATCTTTTAAATTTTTAATCCCAAAATTCGTTGATATATATAAAATAATCATATTAGTATAAATAGGGGTAATTATGGGTATAATCAAATTTCGTTGAGATGAATTCAAGTTATCACAATTCAAAATGACCGGGATGAAAAGTTATGGCTCCCTATGAGAAAAAAGGACCATTATTTGAGTAACCGTAAAACAAATGATGCCAAAAACTGAGATAAATGTACGTTCCCAGGTAATGTAAGGCTGCCTAAATTCAACCCATTTATACGTTGCCATATAATACGAATTCGTTGAGAATAACCAAAAACTCGCAATTCCAAACACATTCAGTTCATTGAATAACCAAAAACACGTAAAGGAAAATAAAATGATATCAAATGCAAGAAATAAATGCCCAACCTTCCTCTCCGTCACATTCAAGGCAAATTCGACAACAAGCGACGGCTCCAGCTTCGAAATCATCATTCCTTACCTCATTAGATATTTCTTCAACGGCGGCGAATCAACCACACGTTGATTTTCAAGCAGAGGATCGGAGTCGCTAGGGTTTTCCAAACCCGATGGCTCCATCAGCTGTAATTCCCCATTCATTTCCAGATTATTTATTCACCGAAAATCCTCTTAACCACTCTCAATCCAATGAGAATAAAAAGCCTAGAAAACATCAAAACCAACGTTATGATAATGAATTAACTTCCTGTCGATCGTTTTAGGAATTTATTCAAAATAAATGTCCAAATTCAAATGGTAAATGATTTATAGAATCGAGAAAGATATGTATAAGATGCAGATACCTGGAAATTGGAATATTGAGAGAGATTAGAGGAAGACGATCGTTGTAAAAATTTTGGATTTCGAAATTTACTTATTTATCAAAGTATTTGGATAGATCGCCGACCCACGCAAATTTGTTTTTTTTTTTTTTTTTGAACTGAATTTGTTTGTTTTGTTTGGTTGTTTTCTATTGTTTCGTGTATTTTTTTCATCTTGAATTCGTATTTTTACGTTATTTGTATTTTTTTTTAAGATAATTGATATTTACACTCCCAAATTATTATTCACATCTCTTTTTTTTGTCTTCTTAGTGAATTTGTTACACATCAAAATTTCATTATCGGTCTATGGTCCGTTTGTTTAATCTCCTATCAAACAAATGGGTGTGAATAACAATTTGAGAATGTGGAAATTACTCTTCTTTTTTTTATCTTTAATACAGTACTTAATTTTTACTTTTTTAAATATTTTTGCTTCGCTCTAATCGAAAAGAAAAAAGAAAAGTTTCTTAGAACTTGCGGGTGAAACGGGCCGGATTAAAATTACTCAAATGGATCTGAGGCGAATCATTTGTTACTTACGAGGTGAGAAAAATAGGGGTGAGCATGGACCGGGTCGGTCCGGTTAAGTAAACCAAGAACCAAACCAATACTTACGGATTATGAATTTGGAGAACCAAACCAAAATCCTTAAAAAACATAGAACCAAATCAATCCAAACTACTAAAATACAGTTTAGTTTTGGTTTGAAACCACAGTTTGCTTAAACTTGAGATATTATCTCCATAATCGATTTAGAGTACTTAAAATTTTGAAGATTAGTAAACCAAATTTTATATTAAAACCAATTCCATTAAAATAACCAACACTCTTTTTCAAATGTAAAAATTTAGGGTAATTAGTCTTGGTAGTGAAGGAATAGGAATAGATATTGATTTTCATGTACAGCAAATCAGAAAATTTAGGAAATGGGCTGTGGAATCACTAGAATGGATAATTTCATTAGGGAATTAGTTGTCGATGACTAAGCCAATGTTCTTTTGGTGTACTTTTTTTCTTTTCTTTTTGTCATTCGATATACATCAGTGGGGATTAGCGGGGGAGTTAGGAGTTAGTGAGTTAGTCCAGAGGGAGTCTAGAAGCTATCCACAGCCCTAAACCCCAAACGTCTTTGTCGAGGCTCGAACCCTGGTCTCGCTTGTGGTAGAATCGGGAGATAACCGCTGGGTTACAAGTCATTGGTTCTTCTTTTGGTGTATTGGAATTATAAGAATGAGTTGTGATATAAAAAAGTTTAGGCAAAATAAAATCTTGGCAAAAAAGGAATACTAAATACTTGGGGTGGTGAAATAGATTAAATTAGGAAGTTAATTGAGTATGACTTCCATGTTTATTTGGTGTATATCAAAATAATATGTCTATATTTATATATATGCGGTTTGGATCGGTTTGGAACCGGAACTGTTAACATAAATTCACAAACCAAACCATTGAATACAGTTTCTAATTTTTTAAAACGAAGACCAAACCACGCTAATAAAAAACCAAACCAAACCATTCTGTTTGAATCGGCTTGAACTGAGTTCGCGGTTTGATGGATTTTCTGCTCACCCCTAGAGAAGATGGAGGAAATTTAACCCCCTTCTTACCTTCCCTCCTTTCTAGTTCCCCACCCCACCTGTCAATGTCATACCACCATCCAGATCCTCTCTTTTTTCTAATACTGTAGCTCAAATGTTCGGGCCAGCTCAAGTGCACTTTGACTAATTTTGGAGGTTCAATTCCACCGCTCACTTGCGGAGAGCTCAATTAAAGTCAAAGAAAAACTCTTTACGAATAGGTCTCAATTAAGTTGATAGCCCTCCTCTTTTATCCCCATCTTCCCACAAGTTTCTACCATCACAAATAAGTATTCAGAGAGTCTTGAGCACCGACGGCTTCAACGGACATGGTGGCCTTGATTTGATCCGTCTCTCCTTCTTGTCCACTACATATCTAGTGAGCGATGACCGGCAGTGAGGCTAATAAGGAATGAGGTTTGGGTTATATAGGGTTTTACTTTCGGCTTTTATTTTTTTCTCCCTGCTGGTTTTCTAGTCCGGTATTTTGTCCTGGTCTGATTTTTCCCAGATCCAGTGGGTGATGGCAGGGGTGAGCAAAAATACCCCAACCCGTCCTAACCCGATCCAACCCGAAGGGTTTCAGGAGGGTTTAAATTGTTATCGGGTCGGGGTCGGGTTAAAAAAATTTAAAAAATCGGGTGTCGGGTGAGAAATGTCAGAATCGGGTTAACCCGACCCGACTTGAAAATAATGCGTATAATGTCATGTATGTAGGAGATAGCGTGTACGTATCATTTATTTGAATGGGTTCCCACCTCCCAATGTCTTATTTACACTGCCCAACAACCTTTTGTCATTTTCAAGGTCTATCAAGTACCAACAAGTCAAAAGTCCTCTCTCTTTCCTCAGTCTCACCAGCTATACTCTACAGTTTTACTCTCTCTCTCTCCTATACACTTCAAAATTCAACTACCTGTCTCTCTCATCTCTCTTCAATCTGGGATAGAGCAATGTCCCCATCCGCCTCAGCCACTAAACCGCCGACGGCAACAACGATATGTGATATCTCTCTCTTTCAAGTGTGTGTGTGAGTGAGATCTATGTGTGTTAACTGTAAAATGTGAAGTTGTGATCTCTGTGTGTGTGTGAGGTCCGTGAACTGATTTCAATGCTTAATCATGAAAGTTACGTTGTGATCTCCCTCTATCTCTCTCTGTGAAGAATCTGGAAGTTGTGATCTCCCTCCATCTCTCTCTGTGAAGTCTGATTAGATTTGGAATTTAGGGTTTCTTGTAACCCGAACAATCCGAACCGAACCAAACCCGACGTACCCGAACCGATCGGTTTTAGGGGTAGGTCGGTTCGGTTTCGGGTGATGTTTTTCCCAACCCGATCAAATTAGACCCGACTCGAACCCGATAAAAACCCAACCGACCCGACTCGTGCTCACCCTTAGGTGATGGTGGTGGGCAAATAATTTGTTAGTTTTGGTTGTGTGATCTAGACCCTATATTGGTATCCGATGCTCGCAATGGTTGCGATGTTCGGCGTTTACCAACGTTTGCATTCCTGCGCCTGAAGTCTACTGTGAAAGCAAGGGCTTGCCTCGGAGTGGCTTCCAGTGCTCTATGCAGTGAGGGCTAACCGGCCTTTTTTGCCGACGTTTGTTTTCTTGCGTGTCTTGAGTAATTTGGATCATGTTCGTGGTGGATCATGTTCGTGGGCTCGATTAGGGGTGAAATCGGATGGTTTGGTTTGATTTTCACAAATTTTGCAACCAAACTGGTTCATTCAATTTGGAGTTTTGAAAACTAAAGCCGAATGAAACAAATTCGTTTTCGGTTCGGCTTTGGTTTATTTGGTTTGGGCCGGGTTTTTTTTTATTAGATTTTGGACCCAAAATCACCCGTGCTTTAGCCCAGCAGCCCATGTCATGCAATGCCTCATGCTTAACCGTGCTCGTCCTGTGCCAGCCCATTAGGGATGACAATGGATCGATTTGGTCTGGGTTTTGCTATTACCATACCCAAACCCAAAGTATTTATCTATACCCAAATCCAAACCGATATCCGATGGGTATGATTTTTAGTGGACCATAACCAAACCATATGGATTTGGATTTTATCCGAACTGCACCAAACCCGCGTTAGTATTCGTTCCATTAATAAACATGTGAAGGAAAAAGATTATATGTTGAAATAATAAAGTAACATGCCATAATATTTTACCATTAAACACCCAAATTCCAACATAATCAAAGGAAATAACTAAATAATAAACTTTTTTTTAATGTGTTTAACCCACACCAACGAGAAAATGTCAAAGGAATTTTTTTTTAAAAGTAGAAACCAACAATATGATCTATAAGTAATATTATATGGAGCGGTTTGGATTCGGTTTGGGTTTGGGTATGGGTTTGGCCGAATACTTGCTAAGACCAAACCCAAATCCAAACCCACTGGGTATCATGTTTCGAAAACCAAACCCGCCCCATGGGTAGGAAAAAATAAAAAAAACCTCCCCGATAGGGTCGGTTTGGTTCGGGTATCCATTGGTTTTGGATGGAATTGTCATCCCTAAGCCCATTCAACACATCTACTAGTAAAAGTTAATCAATGGAGAATGGAGTTAGAAGTTTCTGAATCCTCATTTAAAGCTAGGAAAGAAGTAAAAATTATTGCGGGTCAAACATTAAAGTTTCTTTGCCATTGAGTAATTGACAGTTAACGTTGAGTAATTGACAGTTAACGTACTGATGGACAATTCAAGCAATAAAAATAGGGATATGGAGTTATTTCTTATTCACAAAAATCAACGAAGGAAGAATTTTCCTACAAACCAAACAATGGGCAATAAAGAACATAGTTGGATAGGACTTTTCCCTTCCAATGGTTCTAGACAAAATAGACTCCAATTTCTTGTGATAACTTTCTCGATCTCCTTCTTTCTTTGAAGCTTCATTCATACCCTGCAAATCATGCGATCAATAGTTTTGTGTTTAGAAGAGCACATGAGCATCAGAGCAACATAATAACGTTACCGTCAATGAATTAAGATACTCGCATGTCATAACCTCTTATGTGTTTCTCGTGTGATACAAAGCGGAATCCACCACAGTGCAATTTGACGATTCAATGCATTCATTTTATAGGTCTCGATGTGCTATTATCCATGCAAAAGCTCAAGTTCATCGAAAATGGACATGCACCCATATGAACGAAGTATATTTGTCATAATGTGTAGTCAGACTCTGACAATTCGTTTTCTTTCAGATAAATATTTTTCGACCAAGCCTTTTACAAATGCCCGATCATCTTAAATTGTGGCATACACAATTAGTACACATTGAGGCCCACAAATGAATGACTCAGATTATCATTAAAAGTCTCTATTTTGAATTAATATTATATGAAAAATCATCACATGAGACCGAACGAATGGGTGAGAGCAGGGGGGGAAAGAGAATTTACTGTTGGAATTCGATGTTTATGGAGGGAGCCGAAGAATTCGCAATGATTGCAAGCGCCGTCTCCGTCAAAACCATGGTGGTACCATCAAATGAAGGATCAGAAACTAGGGTCGGAGCATAATCAACGATCCTGATTTGAATAGTCCGGTCAGGAACGCAAGTATACGGTGTGGTCGCACTTATGCATTTCACCAGGTATTGTCTCCCACAGGCTGCCCCATTGTCCCATACTCCATCTCCCGCTGCTGCAAATAAATTGCTCGACGGAAATTGCGTTGGATCACTCCCGTAACACGCAGTTGCTTTGTTTTGAAAAAACGAGATCGAAAGTCGCACGTTAGATGAAATTAATCATTCTCTTTGTTTGTTTGACGGAACAAATAGTGAAAGAATTTTTAATCTCGTGGGATTATACAATCCGGCTATGTATATGTACATTCGCTTACGCCACATGCACGAATGCATCTTATTCATTTTAACAAATCCACGGTTCGAATATTAAACACTCTTTGACCGGTAAGAGTTGACTCTTTGACCTGTAAAAAACTCTTACCGGTCAGGCAGTCAAAGAGCGTTTAACATCCGAACTGTCAAAAATGCTTTTGGACGGTTAAGATGCACCGTTTGTGCATTTAACATACGCGGGTGTGAATACTCATGATTTTTTAGGATTATATTAGTTCAAATAGGTAGGACATCGATAGTAAAATCATTGATAGATTGGTGGAATTAGGATCCTCAATCACATGACACTAGAAACCAGACTCGCTACGGTTGTATTTTGGTAATTCAAATCGTTCATTTTGAAGTTTGCATTGTATAAATCATTTCATAGAGTCACGTCATTCTCTCTCCTTTTTTTTCAAAAATCTGGATACAAAATCCATGTATGTGCATAATTTTACATTTTACTCAACAAGCACGGTGGTATTGGTTACCAGAATTATTAAAATACGCATAAATTAGCTCGGACATTTGAGTTATAAAAAAGCATGCGCACATTAATCAATACTAATACAGAAGGTACTTACGTGTGTACGGGGGACCATATTGGGCGGCCGTGCCAACGTCGCCACGAGAGAGATGAGAAAGCTGGAGGAGGAAGAGAGTGGAGAGAGAGAGCCATTGAAGGACTCTAGTAATATGATGAGTTCTGGACATGTAAGGAAAATATTGAGAGGGAGTTCAGAGAGCTCCTTTAAAATTATGTAAGACTTGTCGTTTGATTGAGATTTCTACGGAAATGAATCTGTGGACCTGTTTTCATGCCCCAAATAGACGGCGTAGTGGTCCTCTTGACTTGTTCCAGGTCAACTGGAAGGTACGCGGGTTTAGGGATCACCAAGCCTTGACTGTTCTAAGGTTTAGCCCCACGTGTCGGCCGACCTCGGGCCCATCAGGGGTTTAACCCTGAGAGTAGAGCTGCAAAAGAAATAAGCTGAGCAGCTTGAGGCTCGAATTATTAAAGGATCGATTTGTCTAATAATTGCGCCGAGCTCGAGTTTAGAGACATGTGTAGTAAACGAGTTGAGCTTAACACTTTAAAACTTGACTTGAAAAAGCTCAACGGATTTGTTTAGGCTCAGCTCGTTTCTATAGTATTGGTTAAGAAATTCTAAATCGGACTTAGCTTGTTAACAAACGAATCGAGCAAAGTCTAAGTTTTAGGCTCGTTATATAAACTACTCGAGCTTGAACACTATAACGCTTAGCTCGGCTCGTTTGGACCCCTCCACGAGTGAACCGTTTGAAGTTAATTTTTAAACTTAAATTTTTTTGGCAATAATATTCCAGTTTGTTACACCGTTTAAAAGATTTTTTTTGCTACTAGGCCAACTGGCCAAGCCTTGGGTAAACTATTTCATTGTGTACAGAAGTATAAAATGTCGTTCAATTTTATTCACCGGCCTTTAAAAAGTGAATAATTTTTTTTGGAAATTATTCATTAGAATTTCTGTAAACTTCAGTAAATGGAGACAATAGCATAATAATAAAAATTGAAATAATTATGTAAGCACAAAAGTAGAGTTTAAGAGAAAACTTATGTGTATCGAGTCACGCATAAAGCGCTCTCCTTAGAGAAGATACGTCATCACTTGCACCGAGTTGTGTGACGTTCTACTCCCAAGTATATACGAAAAATTAGGTGATTTTATCAAGCTCTTGCTAGTACCTAATTGAGCCGATTTTTTGCATGGAGAGTTAAATATCATGATCTAAGAGATGAACCATTCTGATCATCAAAATAGATCCGAGAACATGATGAGTAATGTTTGCCACTTTTAAAGGTGAGTACGAACAAACTAAATGCAATTAGTTTAATTACCAAAAGCCTTTAGGACACTCAGACTATTAGGGCTGCGCACAGTGCGGAGTGGTTTGGATTCGTAGGAATTCGAGGACTGAATCACAAGTCATTTTAAGAAAATCTTGTATGTGACCTGACCAAAAGTCCTACGGACCGATTCTGAACAAATCCATGAGTCACGATTTGGTTCCGATTTTTATCCGTGCATTACATATGAATTCCACATTCCTAATAGTTTTTTTTTGGGTGCAGAAGGTTCAAAAAACTAAAAGGAAAACAAAGTCATAAAAATCAAACAGGAAGCCTAAGCAGGTTAACAACCAGGAAGCTGATTCCTAGCGTGGCTCCTTCCAAGCCAATCATTGTGCACAAAGTTTCGAACCGATTGGGAAGACGTCTCAGTCACATTCCTAATAGTGCAGCAAACTCAATCATGCATAATGGAAAAATCAAATTCCTAATTACTCTACATGTACAAGTTCTTTTTTCCATTTAAAGTAGAAATACAATTTACCCCTTTAAATTTTAATTTATACAAAACTAGTAAGTTATATTGTTATTAATGATATAATAGTTTACAGGTATAGGTAATTTTATTTATTAAATATTACGTAAATATACATTTATACTTATATGTATAAATATAAATATCTCAATGTCCGGTTCGGTTAATCCACAGTTCCAAAACAAAAATCCATGGACTGAACCATATCTCACGGTTTTCTAGTTTTGAATTTGTGTCCCAAAATGCACCGTTCAGTTCAGTCTGGTTAGGTTTCAATGTTAACCGGATTTTTTGTGCAGTTCAGCAGAAAAAAATGTCTTTTTGCGGTTATTTTTTCTTTACCCAAGTATAACTCTGTTTCAAATTCTTTTCCGTATGCATATTGTTACTCTCTCCGTCCTATTTTGTTTGGCCATTTTTTATGTTCCTGTCATTTTTTTACACATTGTTTATATCTTTCAATTTTTACAATATTTCTTATTATTTTGAAAACTTTATCTTATAAATTAATCTATCAAACAAATTAACAAGATCCATATTGTATATTTTTTTTAAATTCATATTGAAAGATATAAATAGTTGAAAATTGACACGAATATCAAAATTGACACGAATATCAATAATAGACGGACAAATTAAAACGGAGGGAGCATATCTCTAAACAGCTAAGAAAACCAATCCTTTTCACTTTGTTGCCAAAATAAGAGTCATTTGCAGTAGGTTCCACATCTTTTTTGCGTTCAATAATTTGGGTGGTTGTAAACTTGTAATTGGTGTATAGATAATTCAGCCTGACTTGTCTTCTCAACATCCAAGAAGCATCACACAGTTGCATAATGGAGAAATCATATAAGGCTTCTTATATTTTGATCAATATATATATATGAAGAGGATCTTATAAGTGCTCCCTTAACATAGCTTATGTAAGAAATTTTTCGTTCGAGATTGAATTTCAACGTTCCGAGACGATCCAAACCGCTAGATGTGTTTAAAACATGTTTTAAGGTCCATCGTAAGGATTCGTAAAAAAAAATACCCGGAAGGGCTTGATCCGATCAGTTTTTGAAAAAACGCTATATATAACTTTTTTATCGAAAAATGCTCGGATCAAGTCCTTCCGGGTATTTTTTTTTTTACGAATCCTCGCGTTGGACCCTAAAAACACATTCTAATGATCTTATAAGGGCTCCCTTACGCTAATGTAAGAGATTTTTCGTTTGAGATTGAATTTCGACAATCCGAACCGTTAGATGCGTTTAGTAGGAGTTGTCGTCCCTGCTCCTACTATTATATTGAAAAAATGTATACATTATCAAATTAGATAGCTTTGTCCTTGTTCCAGAAATATAGCTTATCCGCCCTACACAAAAATCTTGGCTCCGTGCATGCCTATACTATAACCTACTGTCACTTTTACCTTTTGCTTACAAGACAAAAACCCTTGAAAACCGAAGAAAGAAAGGTTCTCAAAACTCGGTTCAGAAACCCCAACCGAATAAGGAAAATAATGTCACGAATTGGAACATGATAAATATTGGAAGTCATTATAAATATAATCAACTCAAATAAATGAAGTTAGTTGGGAAATTATACGAAATGCAAGTGATAGAGTCAAGTCAACTACGCATGGGTGGCTGAGATTTAAAACGAAGATGATCATCTTCTCATGTGATGAAACGTACACTCTTACGACTCTCATTAATTAGAGTAAGATGACAACCATTACAAGTAACTTAATTGACTGTTTATGTTTTTAGTCTCTTAGGGTTTAATTTTTCATTATCCGTGCAAAATATCAAATTGATCAGATATTGGTATCCACTTAAACAAAGCACAATTCTCACAGGCAATAAAGTCATATAAGCGATCAATACCTAACGGTGCATTTACCTTATGGCCTATATATTTGATTAAGTCTTACCGATCTTCGATTAACTTGATACTTTGCACGAATGATAAATCATAATAGATTCCATCTTGCATTACATGACAAGATCTTCATTCAAACTCCAACGCTTTGTATTAATTAGATGCGAAATTTTGCCTATTTAGAGCAAACTTGAGAACTCTTGGCTTTAGCTCGGTGATCTATCCCCTAGGGTTGAGGTCTGTAGATGAGATTGTGGATTTGAGTTGATGAAACAGTAGTCGGCTCTTAATAGTAATCTAACCTACTAATATACTATCGTTTGACACAAAGGGGCAAAAAAAAGAAGGATACATAGTGCATTTTAAAGTGCAAGAAGTACAAAAATATTCTCTCCGTCCCAAATTATTGGGCCACTTTCACTTTTTGAATATTTCAAACAATTGTCTATATTTCACAATCTATAATATGTTTTTATAATTTTGAAATATGTGTTTAATAAAGTTAATTGAGATTTATCAAACAAGATCGATATTGCATATACAAATCATTATTGATCAAAAGATAAGGATAATTTTTTTAGAGGTCTTAAATAGTAACATGACCCAACAATTTGGGACAGAGAGAGTACATAGCTGAAACCTTTTTTCCATTTTTGTTTTGTTTTTAGAAGACTAGAAGGGAAGAAAATCTGATTGTGACAAAATATTGATCCCAAATTTAAAAAATTTAAAAAATGAAAAAAGAAATCCCCAAAAGCATACAATAGGCCCAACTTTGGCCTAAGTTGAATGGGCTGATCTATCCAGAAAGCCTATAAACTAACATAGGCTGAAGTTGCAGGCCTGGCCTGTCAACTTTTATTCCTGGTGGGTCGGGTCCAGGCCTCCGAACGCTACACAGTAGAAACCACAACCATGCTCATCTCTTCTCTTTGCTGCTACGGCTAGCCCTTCATTGCGACTCTATCTCCCTCCTGCTAGATTTCGTTGTAAATCAATTTGCGCGTAATTTCACGGAAATTTGATTTTATCTGAAAATCTCAGAGGGCTAGGAGGTGTCGAATCTTTACGTTTCTCACCTGTTATACATACAACCATATGCGTACATAAATATAATCTCACATTGTCGTCTGTTACAGTTTGATCTCACCGTAGTTTCTAACTGATTCTTGGTTTTCTTGGGTTTAGATTTTTTTGGCACATACAGATATTGGTAAATTTGAGCTAGTATTTGATAGGGGTTGAGGTTAGATAAGGGAATTTTGGATTTTAGAGTGATGGATAAGAAGAGGGTGGCGGTTCCGCTGGTGTGCCACGGCCATTCGAGGCCAGTTGTGGATTTGTTCTACAGTCCAGTTACTCCAGATGGGTTCTTCCTCATCAGTGCCAGCAAGGGTATGCAATATGCATTGGAATTTTTCTAATTTAACTTGTGTATACTGTGTATATGATGTATAACGGTGTATATGTATGCCAATTTAATTGGATATCTAACTTGGTGTGGAATATTGTGTTGTTTTGTGTGTGGTGATGGATTGAATTGGTCTAGATTACAGTTTTTTGTTAATTTCATTATTCTCTGGACAATAACATCCTGTGGTAACTTAAGCATTCTGCCCGTAGCATTTCCACTCCGGTAAACTTATTTCTTTTCGTAAGTGTTGCATCCACTGGTGTCTGTTTATGCCACCAAAACCAACCTTACCGTACATTTGTTTACAAATTTCCAATCTTATGCTACCCCCACCAATCTTCCAATGTCCTCATTCCAAAACCTACCGGTCCTTGTCTTATTTCATAGCCATTTTAACAACCTCATTTCAGCTATACTCATCGGATTAATGTATTTTCTCTTAGCTGCGTAGCACTGTATCCTGTTTGGCGTGAAGTAATGTTGTTCTTAACTTCTTATGGCTGTTTGTGTGTTCTATAATCCTTTCATTATTCATTGCTATAATGGATGTAACTTTTGGCAACACGAAGTTGCTCAATGTAGTTTTGTTATTAAATGCTAGGTTAAATATATTTTAGCCCCCAATGGATTGATATTTCTTTCAAATCAATGGGTTTAGTGTTTGATTTCTCCTGTGATATAAGAGATTTGGCCGTAGACTACTCGTGAAGCAAGAGTAGACGATGGATAAGAGGTTAAGAAAAAGTCTATGTCATCGGATGATTGTATATGCATGTAAGAGAGTGAAATTGTAGGGTAAGTAAATCAAGGATTAGTGACTAGGGATGAGAATATAGAACGATTAGTAAGTGGGACTATTGGAGAAATCTGGGGACTAGTGAAGAATCAAGGCTAGAACGGTAGGAAAGAACCCTTGGCAGGATTCCCCCTTGAATGGGAGTGAATGCTCTCTAGAGAATGTTTTCTCTCTTTAGAATCACTCTCGGAGTTCGTGGAAAAAGGTCCCTTGAAAGGTGGGAGGGCTGCCCTATGTATAGAGGACTTGGCCTCTCTTTCTGGGCCTAGTCCATTTATAAATTCCGGACATGCGTCACATGGATCGTGCCCGAATATCCCTTTTGTACCGTCCCGGCTGCGGCACCCACGACACCCGCGGTGGTCCCGCGGGCGCTACTCAGCAAGTGCCTTTCCGTGGCGAACCCTTGTTCTTAACCACCAATTCACAAAATATCCAGTAATCCCGAAAAGCGGCACGGTCGTGACGTCCTTGATCACGCCGAAACCGCGACCAAGCCTCTAAATGGCTTCCCCTCTGGCCCTGCCAAGTTGGCAGGGGCGAACCAAATCGTCCGGGTCCGTTTGGGGAATGGACATCTATCCTCGTCATAGCCCCGTTCTGCAGGGTATTGCGATCAATCCCCTTATTATTGCCTCTTATCCAAGGACTTGGGTGGAATAGACTGGGGCAATTGCGGTCTATTCTAAGCCTTTGTTGAACTATGCTCAAGCTACGTTGGACTACAATTTCGTCGCATAAATCTTTTGTTCTTGGCCCTTGATAATCTTCCCGAGGCTGGTGGCTTTGGACTTCTAAGTAACTTCTGTGATTCAACCTTCTTTTCCAAAGAGGAAGTCCATTGGCCAAAGGGCTTCAAAATCATAGGCCAGGTCCAAAGGAATCATGAGGAGGTGTCTCCGGGTCCAATCCGTGCCTGCGGTTGAGATAGGCCCAACGTACCAGCGGGTAATGGGTCACCAGTATTGGGTCACGTGGGCTAGCTCTCTTGGGCTGGGCTTCACCGGTCCAATGCCACCACCGGCCCAAGGCCTCCAGGCTCCAGTGGCCAAGGCCCCCACCAGGATTGGGCTGTACTGGTTTTTGGGTCACCACCGGTTAGGGGCTTTACCGGTTTTGGGGCTCCGCCGGTTAGGGGCTCTACCAGTTTTGGGCTACCACCGGTTAAAGGTGTCACCGGGTTCGGGTAAACACCGGTTAGGGGCTCCACCGAGATTGGGCTACCGGGCATGCTTCCCCGGTGTTGGGTCATGCGGTCCCATCAAAAAATGGGTTGTGGACTTCCGGGGTTAGGCCTCCCGGGAGTGGGTGTTACCGGGATTGGGCCACCCGGCGCTAGGTTCTTCTGGTAGTGGTTTCCCGGGATTGGGCCCCCGGGGATGAGCCAGGCCCAATGAATTTGAGTTCTTCTGGAAGTGGATTAAACATACCAAACTCCTTTAGGCATAAATTAATCCGGTACTAGGAACTCAAACTTGAATGATTATTTTTTATTTGTTCAAACTTCCACCGTTTTTCTACGTGTCTTTCTAATGTTCATGCTACATGTCCGGCACCAATTTTCCCCTGTACAATGTATAATCCTTAGCTTGAAGGATTTCAAATCACCCCCAATAACTATTCTGTTCTAATACATCATAATAAAACTCCCAAACTTGGATGTCTATATACATATGTAAACCTTCAGAGACACATATCACCTATTGTCCTATTCTCATTGAATAATTCTAGTCAAATACCTTCATTTGAAGTACAGTGTATCCAAATGAAACCTTTTATATATGGTTCATGCATGTGGTTCAGATTCCAGCCCCATGCTTCGAAATGGAGAGACTGGAGATTGGGTTGGCACTTTTGAAGGTCACAAAGGTGCAGTCTGGAGTTGCTGCTTGGATACAAATGCTTTACGTGCTGCATCTGGTTCAGCAGACTTCACTGCGTATGTAACAAGCTTCTCCCTCCATCTTCCTTCTCCTAGGAAAAGTAAAAACTAAAGAAAATGAAAAGGGAGAACTTCTTCTTGTCTGAAGTTGAATAATTCACTTGGTGCTATTCAAAATTTGGTCGGTGTTAGCACAACATTGAAGGCAATGTTTATGTTCGAAGTTACTTCAAAGTTTTTGTGTAATTTCATGGTTCTAGATGGGATTATAGTGCTCTATGCACCTCTTGGTTGCTTTTTTATCTCAGTTTCTCTTTCTCCCAAAGACAGCGTTGACTGTATCAGAGAACCATAATCTACCTTAAAAATTCAATTGAGCATGGGCTTCAGTGGTTATGTTAGCCTTTTATTGTTCTTGTTCAATTTTTCAATCATATTTCTCCAAGGGCTACTTCATGGTCTTCGCAATTCCCATGCATTTATTTGGCATGCAATGAGATGCTTCATTGTTTAGTACCCATTTCCTCCTTTCTCTCTTGGTTCTTTCTTGTGAGGGAATGACCTTCCTGTTAATCTGAGACCCAATGATGAATCTGCTTGTAAGTACCCTGTTTTAGTTTCGAGTATTTCTGGTTCTCTCAAGAGGTTTCATGAAACCATGACCGAATGTACTTTATGTATGTAATCCTGTATATTCGGTAACAGCATTTGTAATACTACGTGTCCTATTTGCAGTAAAATTTGGGACGCAATATCAGGAGATGAGCTACACTCATTTGAGCACAAACACATTGTTCGAGCCTGTGCCTTTTCAGAGGTATTAAGTTTCAGGTTTCCAGATTCATGAAGTATTTTAATTAATTCGAGGACTTAATTTTAATAGACCACGGTTTCCATATGTCATTAGCCATACTTTCTGGGCGGAGTTACCATGTGAAAGTTTTGGGTTACACGTAGTGTTACTTTTACACATCCTATACTAGTGATTTAACCTCTTGGTTTTTTTATTAGAAGAGTTCCTGAATGTGTTGCAACTTTTGTTTTCAATTCAGGGATAGGTTCCGTAGTTACCATGCTTGCTTCTATGCTTAAATTAAATGGATTTTGTTATTTTTTGCTGGAAAAAGTGTTCATTTTGGAGCTTTGGTTGTTGTTTTCATTTTGAGATATTAGATTCGGGTTGATTGCCTCTGTTGTCAACCTTTTGCCCTTGGTAAATAGCATATTTCGAAATTGTCTATTTTGGTTTTTCGATACTTCTCCTAGGGATGAGATGATTGTCGCCTCAGAAGTTTTGAACCTTGAGGCCATTGCCTGATCAAAATACTGAAGAATTGGGGGTAAAAAATTAGACCGGTAAAATCTACACTGATCAAGTTGAAGTTCTGTTGGGGTGTTCGTGAAATAAACAATGTTCTATTGGGGTTGAACAAAGGCTTCCTTTTAGCCAAATTTTACAAATTTATAATACTATAGCTGCAATTTTCTGTTCAGTTATTTCTACCTCTCATTTAAATTTGTCAACCTGCAAACAGGACACAAACTTCCTGCTGACTGGTGGAGTTGAAAAAATACTTCGAATTTATGATCTGAATCGCCCTGATGCATCTCCTAGAGAAGTGGATAAGACTCCGGGTTCAGTGCGAACTGTTGCTTGGCTCCACAGTGACCAGACAATATTAAGTTCTTGTACTGATATGGGAGGTGTCAGGTATCAGGATTCAGAGCCTCTTGTTTGTTTGTCTTTATGCTATCTTATAGTTCCAGCTGTGTGTATGTGTTACGAAGTAATCTATGTGGTCTTGTGTTGGAGACTTTTTGATGGAGGACAACAAGGGAGGTTTAGGGTTTTGGTAGCAAATGGAAGAAATAGGGTTAGTGCTCAACAAAATAGGAGAAACATAACCAAAATAGGGCCGTGAACAGCAACTAGGGCTGTTTTATATATAGCAAACCAAGGGAAAACTAAGAAGAAAGCTCTAGGAATCACTCCTAGAGGGTTTAGGCATCACACTTTGGGTTTGATTGCATCACACAATGCATAAAGGAGGCTTCGAAAGCTTTTAAATTTCTCATAATATCCAACTCTCTGAAATTAAGGGCATTACATCACTTTATATAGCCTAGAAGACTTCCAAAACCAAAAAGGAAGCAAATCATGCTAAAACTTGTCTTCGTAAACCTATACAAACCAAATCGAGCCTTATGTCCCAAATCAATTGGGGTCGGCTACATGAATCCTTTTCCTCCATTGAGCTCTGTCAAGTGTTGCTTGCTCACTTAGACCTAGTAGACTCAAATCCTTGCGCACTACCGCATCTAATGTCAATTTGGGTCTTCCCCTTCCCGGAGCGTTGCTACCCAAAGCTATCCTATCTGCTCTCTTAACTACTGCATCCATTGGTCTTCGTAAACCTATAAAATACTAAAAAGAAAACTACTAAACTTTTGGCTTCTAATCAATCTAAACCCAAATAAGACATGAAAACTTCCAAATAAAATAACTTACCCATGGGCGACCCCCACCACCCATATCCATCAAATCCCGAAATTACCAAATTACCCGACTAGAAAAACTTACCAGCAACGTACTTGGCCTAAATTAGACATAAATAGGACTCTACTAAGACCAAAAACATAATTGTTAGTTATTACAATCGCATGAGCGTGGCTTGAAATTAAGCAATTTCCAAACATAAATGCTTCCTTAATCTTATTTTTTCTAGCTCTCCTCATGGACAGCATCACTATTTCTGTCACATTTATCTAAAAACAACTTGTATCATTTCATACCCTACTCTTTCTAGTTTTTTTTTTATCGGCCACAAAAGTTTATTAAAGGATCTCAACAAAGGTTACATCAAGAGGGAAAACCCAAACATGTATACGGCTGTGAAGAACATAGACTTGCTCCTGTTCAATAACCATTAGTCCCTCGTGTTTCAGTAAAACTGCAGTTCTAACTTCTAAGTATATCAATAGAAACCCCGCACTTCCTGTTGCATTTGAATTTGGTCCTTCCATATTAGAACTTTACCATTTCGGTCCGGGAAATGTCTATGGATTTGTGCTTTTTTATTTCGACTTGGCCTTATCTCAATTTACCAGCAGTTCTAGTTACACCTGAAAAATTTCTCTCCAACCCACCACATGCACTAAAGCCCATGTAATTGAGGGAACAATTCTACCAGAGATGGGAAGATATGGTTCCAATTTTATCGGATGTCCCCGAAGGGAGCGAAAATTGGTGTTTGTCTGTAGAACTCAACTTACCCGAGTTTTCTCTCTAACCTCACATGGACAAGCAGCCGTCGCCGACAACTCCCCACCAACTCCATCTCACCAGCCACCTTGCAGCCATGGCCGACAACTCCCCCACCAACTCCATCTCACCAGCCACCTTTCCCTTCTCGCCAATCCCATCCCATCCCTCCCTCTCCTCCCTTAGTCGCGGCAACCCCCACCCCTCTTCGGCCGTTAAACCCCTACCCCCACTAATCCCTTCTCAGTCACAGCGCCCTTCCCATCCCTTCCCACCTCCAACCCAACACTCCCTGCCTACTTGTAACTCCCTCCCCTCCCTCAGTTGCTGCAACCCCACTCACTGTGTCTGGTCTCCACCCCCATCCCTCCCATGCTGCGACCCCCACTCCTCCCTCTGCAGTTACAATCCCCTCTCCTTCTTGCAGCCCTGCACTCATCACCCCCCCTCAGCCATTGCAATTTCCAAGCCCCACATTTTGCTCCTCCAGCCAGCAACCACCCCTCCCTCAGCCACTGCATGAGATATTTTCCCAGTGGTAGCTGTACTTTTTCCAATTTGGTCTTTGATTCTCATGACAGCCTGCTAATGTTAGTTGGAAGAATCTTGTTTAGAAACAAAAACATGTTTCGTATCGTTTGAAGCATCAGTGCCTCTCTTTGTATTGAGGAAGATGGATTTCTTTTTGCATTATGTGTTCAATGGTTTGTCTTATTTTTGAGTCATTTAATTGGTGGGTGTACAGATTATGGGATGTAAGAACTGGTGATGTTGTACGGTCTCTTGAAACCAAATCACCTGTGACTAGTGCTGAAGTGAGTCAAGATGGCCGTTACATCACTACTGCTGATGGGTTTACAGTCAAGTTTTGGGATGCAAATCAGTAAGTTCCAAGCGAAATCGGTCTGTTTTTTAAATATAATGAGTATATCATGTTCATGCTTTGTCTTTCTTTCAGCTTCGGATTGGTGAAAAGCTACAACATGCCATGCACTGTAGAATCTGCTTCCCTAGAACCAAAATTTGGGTACAAGTTTATTGCTGGCGGAGAAGATATGTGGTTACGTGTTTTTGACTTCCATACCGGTGAAGAAATAGGTATGTGTTGTGCAATAAATAGTGTTCACTGGAATTACGAGTTTGAATTAACATCTCTCCTCAGGCTGTTTGCTTATGTTTAAAATCTATCAAGGCACCCTACCTGCCAGATCATGTATTGGATGGATTTCCTGCTTGGTCTTCTACCTGCTTATTGAACTTTTGGAGGGATAACCTGTGGTTCTGAGTAATATTCAAATATGGCTTTAAAATCGTGTCTTCTCTTGAGCTGTCGATACTCTTCTTCATTTGCTTGTTCTTCATTTTTTTTGCTCTTTTTTCCCTAATGACAATGAAAGTTCAAAAGCACTCAGCATTTCCATGTCAGTAGTTCATATCCAAAAACTGTTTTCAAAATTCCGAAATCGTGATGTTGCTATGTCCTGAAAGTAAGATGTTTTCAGCGTGGTTTGGCATACAGTTTTCTTGTTTTCAGGAAAATCGAAACAGAAAAACGTATAGTACATTACCATACATGCAATTTTATACTAGAATGCCATTAACAATTAATGCTACTCCCTGGTATTACCTTGATGCAGCATGCAACAAGGGTCACCACGGCCCAGTCCACTGTGTTCGCTTCTCAACTGGAGGGGAGTCATATGCATCAGGATCTGAGGACGGAACCATTAGAATATGGCAGACAGGGCCCACAGCCCTAGATGACGTGGAGACGGTTTCAGCAAATGGGTTGACCGGAAAGGTCAATGTCAATGCAGATGACATTTCGCGCAAGATCGAGGGGTTCCACATTGCTGATGAGGGAAGGACTGGACAGAAGGAAGAGGTAGCAAATGCATGATATGGCTTGAAGTTTATCCTATCTTTTAGCTTGCCATATTTCTCGGCTTTTTTTGTTTTTTGATTTGTCGAGCCTTATTTTATGCTACTAAATGTTATACAGATCTAAACAGTGTTTATGTACAAGTTCTTTAGTCGCCTTACGAGGGACTGGTGCAACCTTAATTTGTTTATTTTTCTTCTTTGGAGTTATAGCTTCTGAGACTAGTGCAATATTCTATAGTTTTTGTATATTCTTCAATGGTTTTGAGTATAATTTCATGTTCAGGTGTTGGCTGGATCAGAAATAGGAAAAAGGGTTTTTTGGCTTTCGGGTCATAGTTGAATTTAACTGGGTTTTGATTTTGTTTAGTATTGGACATCAACAACAATACAACAATAACAGAACCCATCTAGTCCCCAATCATTGGGGATATGGGCGGGGATGGTTGAGAAACAGACCTAACCTTTGGCAATATGCACAAAGTGGTTGCGCTCAGAATAACACTGAAACAGTGGCCCCCCTAAACCTCCAAGAACCGAGGAGCTACACAGACGTTTTGTTGCAGAACCATGCCCCCAAATCAAAGCCAAAAGGCATCAAGGAGGGCAGGCCTAGAGACCCAAATCAATATCTGTACTCATTACCATGCTTCCTTCATTCAATATTTGTAATCAATATTAGTATTGGACATAGTTGTTAAATACCTACGATATCATCTCCTTTGAAAAAATGATACGTATCTATGCCGTATCTTCTTCTTTTTTTATAGAAATTCTACGATACAATCGCGTATGCTATTATATATACGTGTATTGTTGTTTTAAGAAGCGGAACCCAAAAGCATTAATATAAGCCGTTTGATGTAATTATGGCGACATTAAACCATTTGCTAGAAATTCACCATTAATGAAGGGTTTGAATAAAAGAAAGAATAATGCCCCGATTGTATTTTGCCTAAATAATATAATGGCTCTTCTTTTCTTTCTATTTTTTTGGGTGCTTCTTTTCTTTCTATTGATTACTAAGGCAGCAGAAAGCCTTAATGTGATAGAGTTCAGTTGAGAGACTTGAAAACATCTTTAAAACTTTTTTGTTTTTAAATGTAACATAGTTTGTTGGTGTTATTAGGTATGACTATTTTAAAATTATATATCAGTTATGGTTAACCTTGTTCAAATATAGACTAAATTTAGTACTTTGTCACAAAAAAATAAAGACAAGCCCAATGGACAAAGGGCAAAGGTGAAGATATTATATTGAACAAGATATAAATATCTATTGCAATTTATAGAAGCTCTAGAATATCTAACTTTTAAAAAGCTCTAGAAACTCCTTGTGAAATATTTAGATTTTTTTTGAGAGAATTAGTTGTAATTTTAGAATCTAACTAAAAGTTTTTTTTGTATGAAAATATATTTGGCATAGAGCCGTCCATGTAATAGGATAAATAAGGATGGATTTTAACTATTTTATACCAAGTCAAAAAAAATTGAGTTCAACTGTAATACAAATAATTTCATTCTTCACCCTTGTCTTAAGTATTTGTCTTCTTTTAAAATCTTATCCAATTAAACTTTAGAAACTCCAACTCTTCCAACAAAACGTATCCTGATAAGATTTATCTAGTGAAAAACGACATTTGATACGTATCCTTACTTGAAGCAGCTGGTATAATCAGTGTAGAGTGGGCAAAAAGTGTCTTGTTATCTGTAAAAAGCGAACAAATTTATAATTGTAGGAGTATATGATATTTGCAAGATATATATTAATGTTTTAACCTTTTTGCAAGTTAGTCGTTTATTAGTGAAATTTTATTTTTTAATGGGGATAAGTATGCAATTTCAGGAGTTCTTCACACATGGAGCAAATTCATTTTAGCCATGGGGTCAAAGTCACAGAATTCAAGTAAGAAGGTGAATTGGCAATAGAAAAATATGAAAGGCATTGGGGTCAAGTGACCCTTGATCCACTGTGCCTCCGCCCTTGTCTGAGCTTCATATAGGTAAAAGGTTTACAGTTGCATAAGACGTGGAAAGACTTGGGAGTTAGGATCTTTGGCTGTGTTTGGATGAGTTTTGAAAAAAAAAAATTTGAGAAGAATTTTTGAGATAGTATTTGATTGGGTTTTGAAAATGAAAATAATGAGGTAATGATTTGAGAGAGATACATAGAGAAATGAGAATAATGAAATAACGAGTGAAGAGAGAAATGTAAATAATGATTGGAAAAAGAAAAAATCTTTTTGAATTTTTTTTTTAAAATGGAAAGAAAAGGGAAGTTAACAAAAGGCTTTTTGCGAGAAATTATTTAGGCTCCGTTCCACTAACTTAAAAAGCCAAAAGCCAGTTTATTGTATTTTTCGAGACAGGTCATCCCCTCATAATACATCACATAAAAAACCAACGTCTATTTCGAACTCTCACATAAAAAAGCTAAAAAGCCAAAAAAACCAAGTTAGTGGCACACTCCCTTAATTAGTGCATCAAGAGCAATGATTTAGGGTCATCCATACCACACATTTGTATAAAGATAGCATTGTACGCGTTTAATACACATTGGCAACTTGCAACTTTGTGACAGAGCATGGGCAACTTGGGACTTGAAAAAGTGGACCAAAAATTAAATCCAAAGGCCTCGTTTGACTCGCGTACTAATTTAGTCTTGATTCCTTCACAATCCCCTCTTTGATTCGTTCATGATTAATGTCGGGATATCCCATATTTAGGCCAATCCCATTGGTTCTCATAACTAAATTTCGGGATTAATTTCAAGACTAAATTTCGGCAACTCACAAACAAGTTCATTACGAACAATTAAAATCATTTTCACATTTCGAGCAACAAAAATCTATTTTCAGCACCCAGATTTCACATTTCCAGGAACAATTTCCAGCACCCAGCAAAGGTCATGTGGGTTTTCTTCTCCTTCAGTTGCATTATTACTGGAACAAGCTATTACCATTTACCACTACCTCATTGCAAAACTACAGCGCCTCTTCAACCTATTACCATCTCCAACATTTGCTACTTTTCTCAACCCACTTTTAGAAACACTTGTAATATTTAATGCCAAAAAAAATCCACCAAAACCAGGAAAAAAAAAATGATTACAAGAGATAAAGAAATCAGCAGCAAAGGTAACTTTTGTGGGCTGAAGAGGAAAATCTGAAAACATATCTGTAAAACAATATGGAGAAAAAAGGGAAAAATCAAAGAACAAAAATTGGGGTTTCGTAGCCAGGTGAAATCCTTGGAAAAAGTACGAGGAAATGGAGAAATCGGGGTCACCTGGTGATGGGGTCGATGGAGCTGCTCGTTGGCGATGGAGTCACCTGGAGTAGAGGGGGAGAGAGAGAACGATGAAGTGAAGTGAAGAGGGAGAAGGGAAGGTGAAGTCGTAATATAGTACCCACCGTGTATGGACTAAATTAGTCCCGGTATTAGTAATTCCTATTGCTTTTTGAGAACCAAATATGGGATTATGTGGGATAAAACCAAAGTTATCCCATCCCAGCTTTCTAATCCCTGAATCAAACGAGGCCGTACAGTATTATACACTATCCTGGAATTTTATCTCCAAAGTGTTTTGTCTTTATGGAATCTTTTGCTCTTAAACGTGCTCAAAAAACCAATTAATTTGCAAAGGAGCAGAAGAAAAAAAAAGTTTGAATTTAGGGTGTATCATGTATGTTATGAATTCAACATATAAGTGTAGTTCCACACATAAATTGCACACTCACTTTCACACTCATTCACATAAATAACGAGCCCCACACCTCCAAATCCCAAACACCATTCGCACTAGACACCGTTGACAGCTATCTCTTACCCCCACCACCACATTTTAGCCACCTTCCCCAACTCCGTCCTCACCATTTCCAACCCTTTCCCCCTACTCAACCCCTCCTGCATAGAGAGCAAGCATACCCAAGATCTAATCCCTAGACTACAGACGCTCTACAATCATCTACAAGAATTACAATTAGATAAAAGGGATATTGTCGTCGTTTTTGTAGTCGGCCATTCATTACATATGAGCAAATGGAAGAAGTGTTCTGAAATCGAAGTTGCCAGATGCTACAATTTTTTAAGGACAAAGAGACTCCGTTGAAAGGGAGTGGGAGACATAAAAAGAGAAATAATTTTCGCGCTCCTGTTTTATCCTCTCGTCCTCTTTTTCTCGTCTTTATAAGCGAAAAAACAAAAAGTGCACTTCATATGTGAAAGGTAAATCTATAAAAATTAGTAGGATGTTTTGATAATTTTATGTGAATAAAAACATTTAGAAAAAAAAAAAAAAAAACAAGAGGATAAAAGGATTGCAAAAATAATTTTAAAAAATGATATGGATAACTTGGTAATTTGATTAAGGAGATGTGGTACTTAGAAAAAAGAGGAGTGTGAAAAACCTTCCCATACGAAAAGGTTTCATTGGGCCGGCCTACGGGTGCTGCTATATCCACGCCTAGAACTTCATCAGTCTACGTTCACTTCACTTTTGTGGAAGAGCGTAAGCATCACTCCAAATTCTTCCATTTTTCTTGCCCCTCACCCTACCTCCGATTCTCTCTCTCTCTTCTCTCTCTCTTCTCTCTCTCCGTTCACTGTTCTACGACTGCGTAACTTCAGAAAGAGAGAGATAGAGAGCTCCTCGAAATCTCAGACGGGGTGTAGAAGAAGATGTCAGGAAAAGGAGCAAAGGGTTTGACAATGGGGAAAGCCCCCAGCAACAAAGACAAAGATAAAGACAAGAAGAAGCAGCCCACCTCTCGCTCCTCCCGTGCCGGCCTCCAGGTCTCTCTCTCTCTATACTTCTGTGTATATATAGGTGTTTGTTTGTTTTTGTTTGTTTTTTCGTTAATTTCTCTATCGATGCCTTTTAAATTTACCCCTTTTTTTGACATTTACTTTAGTTTTGCCCTTCATGCTTTGATTTTTTGCTTGCAAGCCCTATTTTTTCACAAGATTCGCCTGCTTTCTAGTAGATTTAGGGTTAGTTTTGCTGTTTGTATCTCTATTTACTCCTGTATATAATATACGCATATAGATGTTTTTTTTCTTCTTATGTTTGCACATAGCTTTCTCTATTGATGCCTTTTGTTTGTCTGCTTTTGTTATATTTGTTTTTATTTTTTTTTTCCTTTAGTGCTTCCATTTTTGCTAGCAAGTCCTATTTTTTCACAACATTTGCCTGTTTTCCAGTTGACTTGGGGTTTGGTTTTGCTGTTTAGTGGGTTTCTGTCCAATTTTGTGTTTGTTGGGGGGTTAATATGTAGATATATGTTGGAGTTGGATTAACAACAAACTACGATTGATCGGAGATGGTAGCTTTAAGGGGAGGGTAAACCAAAATTGGCCTTAGAGGTGGTAACTCGAAGAGATCTGGATTTCTTGAACACAATTGATAAACAGAACACAATGACCTCAATATGCCTGATGGGGACTTATTAGAGACAACAGATTCATGTAGCCTTGATTGGGAAAGGCTCAGGTTGGTTTGGTATGATAAAAACGAGCTTACATAAAACAGACTAAACAGTTTAGGAGGAGTCATGACTTTCATTTGGGGAGGGACGGAGGGTGAAATCTTGCCTATTACTATATGCGGCACGATGCCATGAGATAACGAGCTACGAGCTAGTAGTGGTAGAGGATAAAGGTATGGTTTTCGTTTGATGGAGAGTAGGAGGAGAAGAAATTTGAAGCCAAATGGAAAGGGGGAGAAGCTGAAGAAGAGAAAGGGCTACAGAGGGAAAATTTGTCTGATGTAGAAAACACCAATAGAAACAAAACAAAACTAAGGATTTAATTTAATTCCGTCTTAGTGGGTTGATTTCAAAAGTAAAGGTGTACGTTTCTGAAAAGTGAGTAAGAGAAAGGACCCCACTAGCCTTCTGACCTCCGTCCTTAGTTCTATCAGCTGACTTAGGAGTATATAACTGAAATGGGATACATGGTTTTTAGGAAACTTGTGCAACACAATCCTTTGGGGTAATGGAAGAGGCCCTTCTTACTAGGAACAGTAATGGCCTGATACAATGGTTTCGTAAAGATAGCAATCCAAACAACTAATACTTCACAACTTATGGTTGAATCTGATTCATGAAATCCATAAAAAAATTATAATGTCAATCTAGAATGCAATCAAAATTGATTTTAACAAAAATATAATCAACGGGATCTTATAACCTGGGGACAAAGGTATAGATGAGAGGACACAATTAGCATCACCTCTCATAAAACCAAAATAAAACAATGCATGCAGTAGTGATTCAACGAGCTCTTAAAATCTTCAAGCACGTAATCCAGGTCCTTGAGGGCCTTATATGAAGAGCGTTGTTTTTCAATTTGGTGTCCCCAATTTGAATCTGGACCGTCCATTTTTCCAATTTCAATTGTGGGAGTCCGTGTTTCAAGGGCTGGGATTTGATTTGGGTCGAATCTGGGTGTTTCGGCCGTTGGATTGGCTGATGGGCTGTCCGTTTTTCCAATTTTAATCGTGGGGGTACGTGGTTGAGGGGCTGGGATTGAATTTTGGCGAAATTGGGTTGATTTTGGCCGTTGGATTGGCGTTGGCCAAATTATGCTCGCTGCCCCTCCAAACCGTACTAAAATTTCCCTGTGTCCTTTTTCGTGCGCTATTTTGTTTATTTCTCGGAGGGCAGCTTGGCATTTCACACTCGCCAGCGTATAGGTCGTTCAGTATCACCTCATTTTGCAGGTTCTACTTCTCTCTCTTCCTTTGCGCTGCTCTCTCTCTCAGACGGAAGAGTGCAGGTGCGACTTGCTTGCATCTCCTTCTTTTTCTCTCTTCTTCTCCCCTCTGTGTCCGAACTCAAATAAATCAATCTAGGGTTTGATTGTTTCGAACTTGACAGATCTCTTGCTCTCTTTCGCTCATCCTCTGTTTGGATTTCTTGGAAATCGAACTAGGGTTTCGATTGTTTGCGTGCGTGCGTGCGTACAGAGGTAGGGTTTCGATTTCGAGATTTGATTTTGTATGTCGAATTTAGGGTTGTGGGTTTGCTTTTCGATTTCGATTTCTGCATGTATGAATTCGATTTTGTAGGATCTAGTACATGCAAAATTCGAAATTGAAAAGCAAACCCCCAACCCTAAATTCGACATACAAAATCAAATCTCGAAATTCGAAATCGAAACCCTACCTCTGTACGCACGCAAACAATCGAAACCCTAGTTCGATTTCTAAGAAATCCAAATAGAGGGCGCACGAAAGAGAGCAAGAGATCTGTCAAGTTCGAAACAATCAAACCCTATCGATTTATTTGAGTTCAGACACAGAGGGGAGAAGAAGAAGAGAGAGAAAAAGGAGGAGACTGCAAGCATGTCGCACCTGCACTCTTCCGTCTGAGAGAGAGCAAGCAGCGTAAAGGAAGAGAGAGAAGCAGAACCTACAAAATGAGGCGATACTGAATGACCCATATGCTGGAGAGTGTGAAATGACCGAGCTGCCCTCCGAGAAACAAACAAAATAGCGCATGAAAAAGGACACAGAGGGAAATCTTAGTACGGTTTGGAGGGGCAGCGGGCGTAATTTGGCCAACGGCCAGATCGCCAAAATTCAACACCGATTTTCTAAAGCATCAGCCACACGATTGACAAGTAGTATATGTATCAAGCCTATTTAATGAGAGGAACAACAAATATCAAGGAGCTGAACAATTACCATAAACCTTGTACATAAGAATTTTTTAGTCCACTTCTATCTGAACATAAATCCTGCGCTTCACACACGTAATAATGCCACAAAGAAGGCACTCCGCGTCTGCAAACATGTTAGCACTTGGCACCACATTCAAATTGACAAGAGGAAGCAAATTTCAATCATCCACCGCTACCTCCAGCATCACCAGTTCTACCCCTATGTCATTTAATCTATAGAAATCCTTTTTATTTTTTTTATCGGCAAGAAGACACACGATTGACATGTTAGCACTTGGCACCACATTCAAATTACAAGAAGACTAGTGTGATAGTTTATAAAATGGACGGGCTGGATTTTGTCAATAATTTTTAAGTTAAAATGTCCATGACCATCCGTTTTATAAACCAAAATTCAATTTTTGATATACCTATCAAGGTCCGGTCAAGCTGATTTTTTTTTTGTGAATACACTACATTGCGGGCCCTACAAGATGAACGGTTCACATTACCGCAATGAACGCTCGGCAGGGCCCACAGTTGGTGGTGGAAACCCCACATCCGTATGCTGTATTTCTTCCACGTCTCCCGATTTCTAAGCCTTAGATTGGATCTTGGAAACCATGGGAAGAAGGAATTAACAAGTTTTGATCTTAATTGGTATGGTGACATCAGGAGTCTCCAGCTTAATGGGTATTGCTTGAGAACTGAGAGGCATCCATTTAAATATGCAGGAAGGATGTTGGCATTCATTTTAGAAAGGTTGAAGAATTGTTTGGAGTGCTCAGTCCTCATGCCACTGATTAGAATTAGTAGTATGGCTTTACTTATCCAAATTATCTTGTGGTTGTGACCCGTGTAGCTTAGAATTTTGCTGGACTTCTGTTTGTGTGTCTTTTTCGTGTTCAGATCCATCAATCTGTTGACTGTGATAGGGTTATGCATAGTTTTTAGCAACAATTTGGTATTTTTAAGAAGCCGAATGACAAGTTAGGCTACAAATGTGTTGCTGGTTTGAGAAAGCCTAAAGCTTCATTCTTGTAGGTTTTGTACTCCTTGATGCAGTAACTTACTTTGTATTACTTACAAATTAAATTGAACATGCAAAAATCCAAAAACCGCATACCTTAGTTGCAGGGAGCAGGGGCAAATATATGAATGAATTTATATGTATTGTACATATGTTCTACTTTTGCAATTTGCAAAGGGCGCGTGTAAATGAACATTTTATAGATATAAACATGAGTGAGAAATGACATCCCAATTGATTTTCTTACGCTAGGTATAACACGTAGACAAGTAGTAGAAGACGAGAGAGAGAGAGTCCTAAATCTCTTCAATCTCTTCTCTTTTTTTCTTTTTCTTCTTTCTTGCATATTTTTGAAAAGAGAAGTGAGAATTTCATCCTTAAGGACTACCCACTGGAAAAGGACTATTATCAGAGGAATAAAAAAGGACTGAGTATGCACCCCGCCATACCTGACAGAAGGAGTGGAAACTCCCATCCTATGTAGGAGCGGGTTCTTGTCTAGATGGGAACAAGCTCCCGTCTAAGGAGCGTGGATTCGAGCTAGGGAGCGCACCCTTTTTTAGAAGGATCCTGCTACCAAGCGACATACTCAAGAAAAGAGTCCCAAAATGCTGTGAAAGTAGGTTTAATTGGATAAACATTTGTCATCATTACTTGAATGAGTGGGAAACAATAACTTTTTGTTTATGTCAGTAGATACAGGTGGAGTGATAGAAGATGTTGAAATAGAAAGATGTTTTTAATCTGTATTTATTCTAGTAGATTTCTTGTATAGTGCTTCTTATGAACCTGTAAGATATAAACCTGTGATGTTTCTTTTGCCTCTTCTACTTTTTAATATATATTCTATAGTAGAAATAGTGCAGGAACAACATTCTAAAAATTAGGATTCGATTGTAAAATTGTGTAAAGTAGGCACCCATATTACTTAGATACCAAAAACTAGAGCACCCTAAACCAAGAGATTGATGCACTCTTGTTACTCGATTCTTTGAACACTACAAACCTTCACTTCCAACTACCTTTGGGCTGGTTCGTTTTCCCGTTTTGTCCATTCCGTCCTGCATACCGGTTATCTTTTCTTCTATCATATCCCTGAATATCTGTTGTCCGTGACTTCAGTCTCCTTTAACATGGACTAAGAAATCAGGTACCATCCCAGGCAGAAAGAACTGCTTTCTGATATCAACTTTATCCAGCCACACAGATCTCTTTCACCAAATTGCCCAATGTGTGCATTTCTCATGGATCATTCTGTAGACATTGCTAAATTGGGTCTCTAGAAATTGCTAAATGCTATCACAGTATCACCCAAGTGTCCAGGAGTTCTGTGCTATAAATTATCTTTGCAGTTTGTGAATGTGTTTAGTATGTAATGGGTGACTTATAAATTATCTTCAAATTTTAGGGTTGCAGCTTTGCCCCTTGTTGTAGACAGGCAGAGACAGAGTCACAGACTCTTACTTTCATAATTACGGCACTGGATCATGGTAAACCAAGAGACCTGATGAACTCAACTCTTTTAACTTGGGTCCTCAATAAACACTACGTGACTTACGTCATGACTACTCTGTCACATGGTCAATTTAGTGTTACGTGACTTACGTCATGACTACTCTGTCACATGGTCAATTTAGTGTTATCCGACATGTCTGTTTTTACTGTGACCAGCCACCTTTAATAAGGATGAAGGACACACTAATAATGTGGTAAAAGCTAAAGCGAAGGTAAATCCTAAAGCAAAGAAGAACTTCTTCCAACTATCAAACTTACTCTCCTGCTGGATATCTCACGAATCATCCTGATGTATGATTATGTTTCATAGCAGGCGTCTCATTATACTTGATCTGCACAGTGGTGAGGACAATCTATAGGCATTTCTAAAGTCTAAACTGGGTCTCTAAATACTTTCTGCATTGAAGTTTGAACTATTAGGGATGCTGTTATTCTGTCAGTGACAGTTTTTTTTTTCAAATGTCTTCCCCTATGAATTTCTGTGAACTATTACCATCCTCCTCCCTTGTACTTTTTTCCCCGTCTTTTTTTCCTGTTGGCTCACAAGTGTTTTGGAGTTATGTTCTGTAATTTTGCTTCGAATTTATTGGAAATTTATCTAGTAAATATTATGCAGTTTCCAGTTGGTCGGATCCATCGTATACTTAAAACTAGGACCACCGCACATGGTAGAGTGGGAGCCACAGCCGCTGTTTACACTGCAGCTATCTTGGAGTACTTAACTGCAGAGGTGTTGGAGCTAGCCGGAAATGCAAGTAAGGATCTGAAGGTGAAACGTATCACTCCCAGGCATTTGCAGCTTGCTATCCGTGGAGATGAAGAGCTGGACACCCTCATCAAAGGAACCATAGCCGGTGGAGGTGTGATTCCTCATATCCACAAGTCACTCATCAACAAATCGTCCAAAGAGTAGATTAAGAATAAGAGCAAGTTAGTTTTTTTGCGACTGTCATCTCCCCATCAAGTTGTGTTTCGTCACTAGGACTTAATCTTCAGATCTGTTTTCTCATTTATGTAACTATGCTGTATACCGTACTAGATCTAGGTTATTGTTTAGTTGTGTTATTAGGAATGGATTTATGTCTAGTGACAGTGGTGATGACTTCTTAAACTTAAACTAGGCTCTTGTTCAGGATCGTTCGTTTGGCTTGGCTTCACTTGGGATCGGTAGAAATGTGATGAATGCGTGGATTCAAGAGCTACGTTTAAGTTTGATTTTGTCATTATATACCCTCTAAAGAAAGACACATGACGAATGAAAGGGAACTGATATTGGCACTCCCTAATTTGTTAACGGCACTTCAAAGGGGAGTGCCAATATTAATCCCTATATGGACTTTATAGCCATTAATAATTTGGGGAGTGCCATTATCAATTTCCGAATGAAACCATGGTGTGAAAATGATACGATAATTGCACTTTCAAAGAAAAAAACATTTTGGCGTTCAAAAGAAAGAAAAAACATTTTGTCCGGGCTCTTTATTTTAAAAAGTTTTTGCGAAATCATTTCAGAAGGTGGTGAGGGGTTTTTTTTTTTTTTTTGGGATCGAGGATAGTAAATGTGTAGTTCCAGATATGTTCGGCAAAATCGATAAAACCAATGGCGTTCTCGTGGTGTTATCTTGACCGTACACTTGGCGCACCTTGATCGGCAATATCTAGGGCTACCTGCACATGGGTCCCACGACCTTAGTTACCTTCACCCTCACGTGGTGTTTACTTAGGGTGAGTCTGTGATTCGCACGTGCTCGGGCTTTTTCCTTTTAGATTGGGTTGTACCCGCTCCAATTACTTCCCGACTTTAATTGTCATTCTTAGTGATATATACAATGATGGGCGTGGATTGTTCATGGGGTAGAGAACTTCTTTGATCCGGCGTTTCAAACCCTTTTGTATTCGCAGTACGATAGAAACAATGACAACAACAAAATCAACGTCGGAGCAGATTCATCGAATTTGGGGTCTGCTATTTCTTTGGTGAAGGACTTGGTAATGAACAAGTTGTTCATTATGCTGGCTGTTGTTGCTTTTATTGGAGCGATTCTTTCTCTTGGATGCTTTTATAGGAAAAATTGCCAATACATTGACTATGGTTACATTAGTACTGAAGTTTAGAAGGGATATGTTGTAGCACAGCTTCATAAACTGGTGAGTTGTGTGAGATGGTATATATTTTTTTATATCTAGTTCAGGAATTGGATCAAAAACTTTGTATTTGTAATTAAAGATTAGTTGATTGCACTTCAATGGTATTCAAAATTCATTGGATAAGTTACCTTTGAAAGATGTTCTTCACCTTAACACACTTGCATTTTCAAAGTTGCTTGGCCTATTGAATTAATGAGATGTTGAATCTAATTTCAAAGAAATAATATTTGAAATAATATTTTAGCTTCAATGTTCGTATTGATTGATATAGTAAAAACCATTAAAAGTTTAAAACCTACCACTCTGCGTTTTTGTGACATTCTTATTTGTTAATTCTTGATTGCTTCTATGCGGTAGCCCCTTGAGTTTCTTGTATATTAGTTCCAAGTGTACCTCTGGGCCTATTCATACCAGACAAGCTAAACGACCCACCATTTGGTAGACTAATAGTTTCACATTTATTTGCATGGCCTGTGGCACAATCAGCAACATCATTGTGGAATTCATTTTATTTTGTGAGAGAAGTGACAAGATTTTATCTCTCTCTTTCGAGACATATGTCCCCAAGTTGGCATTTTCAAATTTTCTCAGTTCGTCTACGAAATGGTGCTTTCATATTGCTGTATTTCTTTTACTTTGGCATGTTTTGTACTCTGATTACATTATGAAGTTACTCCTTTTCCTAAAAAAAAAAAAGGAAAAAACTCACCATTTGCCCATCTACCTTCTTGCCATGTTAGATGAAAAACTTCATAACAAGGACACACGTCTTGCAATACTGCATTGAATTCAAAAACAGCTTCGATAACTTTACCGAACGTATTGTAATGCAGATTCCTAGTATTGGCTCCACGTCCGTTAATCATTTGCACTTTATCATAAATTTCTTACCTCGGTTTTTGGGCTTGGTTCTGTGGGAAAAGAGGAAACCATGAAGAAAATCTGACAAATTAACCAACCAGCAAAACTACTTCTTACAAATAAGATCTTCTTTTTGTTGTTATAGCTAGAGAGACAAAAGTTGACTAATCTGGGGATCATTGAATCAGGTTCAAGGTATGTGTTGCATAATTGCACAAAGAAATTCATAATACATTCCAATTGAAGGCGGAGCACGCACCTTCTTTTAGTGATAAGATCGTGATCGTGAGGATCCAAAAAGCGTCTGTTGCACAAAGTTTTTCGACTAGTCCAGAAGAGTTGAACGAAGAATGAGCCTAGAAATAGCATAATGATGCTATGAGGTTGAACCAATCCTTCATGGAACGGTCTATTATAGATCGATGTGAACTTCACGAACTATCCCGTAACAAAACCGGTCATTGCTGGTACCCATCTCTGGTTGTCTTTTATGAAGATTTGTCTTTTATACTGGAAGAAGCTGGTTACAACGAAGAAATAGCCGAGACCTACGGTGGCTGTGGTCATAAATCCACAAAAGAATCTGCCTCCAATAGCTGAATTGAGTATTTTGTTCACTAGGAAGAGTAAATATGCTTTTATTTTCATAAGAACCTCTTTTATTGAATCAAGAACGATTAGTAGTGCCACTTACTACTCCCTCCGTCCTAATTTGTTTGCTCACTACGAAACTACGTGCAATTTTCAAACTAAAAAATAATGTACTTGCAATAATAATTTTCTAATCAATATGGATCTTGTTTGATAGATCTCATTGAAAACTTTAATACGGTGCAAAAAAAAAT
>JAXBDA010003192.1:0-36429 GCA_036023075.1 Gaultheria prostrata | reverse complement strand
GGAAAACACGTTTTAAACACATTGGACGGTTCGGATCGTCAAAAAAATATTGGGAAGGTGGAGTCCCGGATCCGGGACTCCCGGACTAGATAACTCCTCTATATATATATATATATATAAATTGAAATTTTTTTCCATATCATTCTATTCATCTTAAAATTAAAATTCTTGCCCTTTGAAATGTAAAGTTATTACTCGAAAAATACGTAAATTTTAGCCTACACTACTAAGAGAGCCAATACAGACATGTAAATACCTAAATACATATACGTACACTTGTCTTGTCCATTATGCCATAAACAAAAAAATGAACCAAAAATCCACTCTCTCTCTCTCTCATCTAATCTTCTCATTCTTTTTGCCAAATTTGCTTCTTCATTTGAAAGTTGAAACCCAGATCCATCTCTCCTCATCTCTACCAGTCTACCACTATAACATCCACCTCTCCTCATTTTTACCTCCATTTTCCAACTCTATAGTTCACGTCAATCATTAAACCAATTTTTTTTAAGGAGTTACATAGATTGCCAGAGACCAAACAAGGTCGCCAGAGACGAGTTGAGGTCATCGGAAAGACAGATCGGGAGGTTTTGGGACTATACCACTGCGTACAAGTACTATTTGAGGCTTCTTTTTCGGATTATGGAGTATTTACAGATATACCAGGCATTAAAACTTACCGGATGAAATTTGAGGCTTCGTCATCTCAGCCGAGATTTGCCAGAATGTCCGTTATGCTCCGGTAACCACTGGTATTTACACTAGAACAGAATCTGAAGGCTAGGTTACCGATTTTACACTAATCCGGTACGTACTAGTCGGTATGAAATGGGATTCAAAACCTTGGTTGAAATGTAACGAGTTTTTTTTATCGAAATATACCAAAAATAAATCTTAATCTCGAAATATACCGTTTTTCAAACTATTTTTAAAAATATGCCATATGCGGCATGAGAAGGTCGTGCATCATGTAGGATAATGATGCTACTTAAGCCACGCATATCGAAGGTGCGGTTTTGATTTTGTAGGAAGACGTATCTTGAAGATACGCTTTCCAATCATTTTAAAAAAAAATTCTAATCCATACCACAAATCAGAGTTGCGGTTTTGATTCCAGTGGAAGATGTATCTTGAAGATGCGCTTTCCAGTCATTTTGTTTTAATTTGTTTTTTTATCAGTACCGCCTCCATTTTGTTTTTCTAGGAAAACGCATGTTGAAGATGCGCTTTCCATGTTCCTTTTTTTTTTTTTGGATAACAAATACCGCCTCAAAAGCTTTGTGTGTTTAGAGTTTACTTTGAAAATACTTTTTGAGTTTGGTAGCGAAGTGCATGTACAATGTGTGTTTTGTACCTCTTTAGTCTTTTTTTTTAATCAGAAGTACTGTAAACATCAAGAATAATTAATGCAAGATAATTTTGGCATGCTTGAAGGCAAAGCTTGATTACTTACCAAAGCGACAACACCAGTAACGCAAGGTAATTTTAGTATGTTTCAAGCTCGATTATTTGTACCAAAATAACGGTACTGTGAGGTCCATTTTGGGGGTGTCCCTTCAAAGATCCAAACTGTTCAATGGTTTTAAAATAATTTTTTGAGGATTGCAGAGGCAGTCCTACTCATGTGTTTCTAAGAACCTTTGCGCAAAAATTGCAAACGCATGCGACATGGGATTCCGTAGAGAGAAAACTATTAATGTTGTAGAATTAAAATGTGTACTAAGTATGGTAAATGTAAAAAAAAAAAGAATAAGAAAAGGAAAATTTTGTAAACGAAAAGTATGATAAATGTAAAAAATTAGTTAAATTTCCTGGAGACTCCCTCATTTATACCTCCTTTCCATAAAGACCCTCTAATGTTTAAAGACGTCCACATAGACCCCCTCATCTATGTGAAATGCAAAAACACCCTCTTACTCTATTAACGGAATGTGTACATTGACAAAATTCCCCTCTAGTTTCCCTTTCTCTCTCAAACCCCCCCTTCAAGACTCTTTTTTTCTCATAACAGTTGGTTGGAAATCAATGTCCTGCTACCTACAAACCTGAGCTATTAGCTCTGGGCCAAGATCCAATCGTTAGCCCCTCCTCCAATTTGCAACATGGGGGTGTATTCCACACACACACACACACACAGAGGAGAATTTTAGAGGTTTCATGCTGCTGGAGTTCGTCAGAGGTTCAACGAGGTTTGCTGGAGGACAATGGAGGTTCACCGGTAGTCCGGCGAGGTTCCTTGGTCGTCGGCTTATGCATTTATGGTTTACTGTAAGAGAGGGAGAAAGATTAGATGTGGATGAGGGAGAACAAGAGAGTATATAATAATTTATAAATATATGTATGTATATATGCACGTTTATATATATGTATATATCTTATATCTTATATCATAGATGAGGGGGGTGAACATGGACATTTTCAAACCGTAGCACATGTTCCATATGCTCTACATATTTTTTTAATAATAATATTCATTTTTAATAAAATGAATATTATTTAATTACATGAACTTAAAAAATAATTTCCAAGGATAATTTAATCTAGTGGGTCTAAAAAATGGTTCAAACTTACTATTTAGGAGAATGATTGATTTTAATTACCCTTTAAGCACAAACTTACACTTACTCCCCTCCCACCTCCCATTTTCCACCTCCACTCAACATCCAATTCCGGCAGGCAACCATTTCCGGCTGACAAAGTTTCACGAAATCAAAGCTTGTGAAATTGGCCCAAAATAGAGCAAAACACAAGTTGTTATATATATATATATATATCAATTTGAGATGAATGAGTGGAGGGAGAAGAGAGATCTGAAACCTTAGCGGGAGTTGTAGAGAGATGGGGTTAGTGTATGGCCCTCAAAATTGACGAACTGTGGAGCTAGGTAATGGAAGATGCGTCGCTTTCAATATTGCTCTGAGACCATCCGTAATTAGGTTTGGACTACAAATGGTCACGAAGCATTATTCAACTACACACATCTCCTACTCCTAGAGTTGTAACAAGGCATGTGCACAACTATCGTGTAACCAAGCATATGGACAATGCACTGGTTGAGGCATCGCCTCGTTGAGATTCCCGAACGCTGAGATGCGTCGCGTTCAATATGGATCTGAAACCATCCGTTAATAGGTATGGACTACGGATGGTCACGAAGCCTTATTCAAGTGCACGCATCTCCCACTCCTGGAGTTGTAACGAGGCACGAGCATGGGCATCATGTAACCAAGCATATGGACAATGTGTGTGCCTGAGGTGGTGCCTCATGGTGATTCCCTGTCACGCCCTCAAATTTTAAACGTAAATAAATAACATTCTTTTGAACATAAGTCAACATATTTCATAGTCAAGTTTAAAGTCTTCTCATAAGTCAAAGTCAAGCATAAATCTAAGTGATCGGGTACCCGTACCCTAATAAAAGTACCCATATGTATCATTGTTATTACACTTCCAAATTGTAAAAAAAAGAAAAAAGAGACTAAGTAATGGAGTTACAAAATCATCTCTCATGAGATAGTTCGTGAGATGCTAAAATAACCCTTTCAATGTAAGCTTTAAAAAATATGCACACACTTCATGCATCCACGTCATGTTACTCATTGTGCACCTGAAAATGATAGAGTGAGCTCACTAGCTCAGTAAGAAAATCTTTATCTACTATTACTAAGTGCAAGTGAATGATATGAGCACAATCAAATGACGAGATACGATACAAACAATTGAGAGAAATACAAAGTATCATTAACAAGGAATCGCTCGAAGTCATGGTGTCCGCATGTTCTTAACACATCCTCTTAGCAAGAGATACCATTATAAGATAACCACCATGTCCACAACTACACACACATACAAATACTTAATCGTTATTCTTATTTAGCTTCATTTTCCTTTCTCATTCACAATATCCATACCCAATCATCAAAGGAAATACAATCCCTAAATCGAGTTTCACGGGCCTCGTGTACCCCCTCTGAGTTTCAGAGGCCTCGTGTACCCTTGCCAAGTTTCATGGGCCTCGTATACCCCTGCTTAGTTTCGTGGCCCTCGTGTACCCCTGCTAAAAGACACACCGAATGGTGGCTCTAGTAACCACATTTTAATCTCATTTCCATTCTCTTTTGCTTTCCTCATAAGCATTCATGTTTCGTCATTTAGTTTATCAAACTTGTCCATTGTCTAATATGTTACGTCATCATGTGTCATATTCACGGGGATGGATATAATTGTCATCGAAATTCAGGAACAATCCATGATATAATAAGCAATGAACAGTAAATGAGTGTCATGGCCGGGGAAGGAAGCCTAAACGATAGATATTTCAAGTTCACAGCAAGATCAAGATTTCAGAACGTACAGGTACCCCATCGACTAAAAAAAAAAAGTTTCGGTACCAGTACCCCGATTATGGGGTGCCTGTACTGACGCATTTCAAGCATATTTTCTGGCAGGTTTCAGTGGGTTTCAATGAACAAACACTTTATGAAATTGATGAAACTACAATCAAACATGGAAAATCAAACAACTTCTCACCAAGATCCATCAAGATTACATCCAAAAATTCAAGAACAAGGTGGTTCCAAAGGTAATCAAGATATTCATGACAAATCAAAGGGTATATGCTACATATCAACCAAAATTACTTAGAAATAGGAGAGAGAAATCCCTACCTCAAGATTCAAGCTCCAATCCACACCAAAATGCAAACCCTAGACAAAATGTAATCTTTTGGAGTGAATACAACGAAACCCAAGCTTCAAACATGCGTAGATGATGGATTTGAGTAAGGATCTTTAAGGGTTTGTGGAGATTTCAAGTGTGGAGGGTGGAATTTGAGTGGAAAGTGAAGAAATTTGGAGAGAAAGGAGAGAGAGAGAGAGGCTGGCACCCTCAATAGGGGAAAGGAAAGTGAGTTTTCTCTCTCCTCCTAAGTTCATATGTTACCACATCACCCAATTACACCACACACCCTCCTAACTTTCAATGTGTTACCAACAAGTCCAAATTAACTAACTTTTATACATTGACCCACATTCCAATATTCAAAAACCATTCCACACATTTCCCCAACTTTTTTTTTCGGAAAAACATTTAAAAGCACCGGTCCTTACATTCCCGAACACGGAGATGCGTCGCGTTCATATGGCTCCGCGACCATCCGTAATTAGGTGTGGACTACAAATGGTCATGAAGCCTTATTAAAGTACACGCATCTCCGACTCCTGGAATTGTAATGAGGTGTGGGCACAACCATCGTGTAACTAAGCATATGGACAATGCGATGACTGAGGCGGCACCTCATTGTGATTCCCTAACGTGGAGATGCATCGCGTTCAATATGGTTCCGAGACCATCCATAAATAGGTGTAGACTATGGATGGTTACGAAGCCTTATTCAAGTACCCGCATTTCCCACTCCTGGAGTTGTAATGAGGCGCGGGAACAACCATCGTGTAACCAAGCATATGGACAGTGTTGATTAAGGCGACGCCTCATTATGATCCTCGAATGCGGAGATGCGTCAGGTTTGGACTATGGATGATCACGAAGCCTTATTCAAGTACCCGTATTCCCATTCCTAGAGTTGTAACGAGGTGCAAGCACAACCACATGGACAATGCTCTAGCTGAGGTGGCGCCTCATCATGATTCTTGGACGCTGAGAGGCATCATATTGAATATGGCTCCGCAACCATCCGTAATTAATTTTGGAGTGCAGATGGTGATAAAGCCTTATTCATGTTCACACATCTCTGACTCCTGGAGTCGTAACAAGGCGTGGGTCTAGCCATTGTGCAGCCAAGCATACAAGCAACGTGTTGGCTAAGGCGGCACATCGTTTGTGATTCGTAGACGTGGAGCGGCGTCGTGTTGAATGTGGCTCCGAGACCATTCGTAATTCATTTTGGAGTAGGGACGGTGATGAAGCCTTGTTCAAGTACGCGCATCTTACACTCTAGGAGTTGTAAAGAGGCACGAGCAGAGCCATACTGTAGGGGAGAGTACACGAACCTGTGAGAGTAGACGATAGTCAATTTGGACGTTCGGTTTGGGAGATACGCAATATTTTGCGATTCAACCCTATCCGACGCGCATGTAGGATACGGTATTAAAAGCATTGTGCAAACTCCGTGCCGTTCCGATATCATTCGACCATTACGGCCACCGTGTAACATAGATTTTTTTTAATTGAATGTCTTTTTATTTTTTGTGACTTAATAGTAAGTAGACAACTAATTTTTGAGTCGGGCTTGGGAAACCTAAATATCGGAGCTGGGCTTTGTATACAAAAGATTTTCGGATGACATTTTCAGATGAAAGTTTGATTTTTATGAAAATTAAAATTTTCATAAGCCTTCCAACCCAAAAAAATGAAAATGTTACAAAATGTACTAGTTTACAAATTAATAATGCAACGGTACACATGGCTACACCACGTCAATGCATTCAACAATGCATGAGTAGGCTCAGTTTCTAAAGATTGCCACATACGTTTTTAACATACCGATTAGTAACTTATTTAGGGTCTTACATGAATGATCCAAGTTGTTTATTTATTGAAAAATAATTTTTCAAATTACTTAATTAGGTTTTATTTACAATTTCAGATTCATTGAAAAATTGAAAGATTGGATTAAATATTTAAAATTATCCAATTGAGCAGATTTCATATGAGGTCACTCAAGAAATTATTTTAAAATAATTGAACAATTTAGATCATCGGCACGAGACTCCAAAATGGACCCCATAGGTGCCGTTATTTTGATACATGTAATTGAGCTTGCCTTGAAGCATACCAAACGTATCTTGTATTAATTGCTATTGACGGTACTTCAAATATTAAAAAAAGAAGAAGAATAAGGTAGCACAAAAGGCACATTGTACATCCGCTTTGCTACAAACACACAATAAAGAATTCAAAAATAAACTCAAAAAGTTTTTGAGACAGTACTTATGATCAAAAAAAAAAAAAGAACATGGCATCTTCAACATGCGTTTTCCAAGAAAAACAAAAACGCTATGTGGTATCAGAATTAAAATAAAATAAAATTGCACCTCTAATATGCGGTATCAGAATTAAAAAAAAAAAACTGGAAAGCGCATCTTCCTACAAAATAAAAACCGCGTCTCCGATATGCGTGGCTTACGTGGCATCATTATCCTATGTGGAGCGCGACCTTCCGCATATGGCATATTTTTAAAAATAATTTGAAAAAATGGTAAATATATTTCAACGATTAAAATAAATTTTTGGTATATTTCGACAAAAAACTTGAAATGTAACCCTAAAAAACATATTAATTGATGTACAATGGACATTATTTTTGAGATAGCTAATTTAGTACTATTTTTGAAAAAATAGGGCAGTTCTATAATCAAAATGTGGACTAAACAAAGCCAGAATACGAGGGATTTGGAGTTCCTATAGTGATTTGGGTCACTACACCTATATAGTGACTTTAATTATGGGTTCTCTATAATTTTAATTTGTAATCCAAACCATTTTTTTTGTTGGGAATGTTAACTATATCATTCATGAAAAAAAAAAAGTATTATGTTGGAAATCAGTAATGGTATGGCTCGGAAACAATTTATTTTACAAAAATGGATGGCTAATGTGTTTTTGAGATTGAACTCCACGACAAATGTGTCTCAAACATGTGTTTACCAATATGCAATTAATATGATTTTTAGCATGAAGGATATGTTCAACGTTCCTATTAAAATGAACGGTTTCAGATCACAAATTAAAGTTCAAGAGGGCTCACAATTAATGTCACTACATTTTTATGAATGATATGCTCAACGTTCCTATTAAAATGAACGGTTCAGATCACAAATTAAAATTCTAGAGGGCTCACAATTAAAGTCACTACATGGATGTAGCGACCCCAGTCACTACGGTACCCCATGCCCCTAAATGAGACTGCCCGCACACAAACATCTCCATTATTTTTGTGGAATTTTTTTCAAAACCCCCTGACTTTTGGACTAAATATCTCATAAACACATGAACTTGAAAAAAATGTCAATTAAGCCCTAGTTTGTCAAATGATTTTAGCCAAAGAGTTGCTAAAATCAACCATGACTTTATCAAGTGTTTTCAACCATGATTTTATCAAATGGGAAAACACTTGATAAAATCATGGTTGATTCAACATCAAGTGTTTTCCCATTTGATAAATCATGGTTTATTTTAGCAAAAGAGCTGCTAAATCATTTGAGCTGAGCTTGACACTCCGTTAACAATTCCCCCCCTGAATCCATTTGCCTTCCAATTGATACCGGAGACTCTGGGGTTTGTCATAGGCTTTCAAATTTGTTCGCTACACATTGTCTTGTAGGGCTGCCTTTGGGGTCCCACACAAACGATATGAACCGTTCAATAATTTTAGTTATTCTAGTGGGCTTGGAAAAAATCAGGCCCATCAGATATTTATAAGTAATTAATCTAATTAGTTCAATTTTTCATTCAGGATTAGGACCCTATATTCTGGAAGAATTTTGAAAAAGATTATACAATTGTGCGCTCGGCATTTCCTGATCTGAACTGTAGATATTATAGCGCTTGTTGAGATTAACACTCCTTAAAAAATTACTATCTTGATCGGACATTGATAGGTATCAAAACAAGCGCTACGATAATTTTATTAGTGAATGCTCTGCTCAACAAGCGCTACGATATCTACGGTTCAGATCGAAGGGATATTGAGCACACAATTGTATAACTTTTTTCAAAATTCTTTCAGATTATAGGGTCCTAATTCTGAATGAAAATTGAAAAATTGAACTAATTAGATCGATCACTTATAAATATCCGATGCGCCTCATTCTTTACAAGACCACTCAATTAATTATTTTAAAATTTTTGAACGGTTCAGATCGTTTGTGTGGGACTCCGAAGTTGGCCCCGCAAGACAATGTGTAACGAACAAATTTGGAAGCCCATGACAAACCCCCAAAACGATGCTGTTTTTGAAGTCTTTGTTGTCAATTGGAAGGAAAATGGACTGAGGGGGGAAATTGATGACGGAGTGTCGATGATAAGAGTTTAATTGATGTTTATTGAAATTCAAGTGTGTATGAGACAATTGGTCCAAAGGTCAGGACTTTTTTTGAAATTTTCCCGCAGATATAAAAGCACTCACTTGAAGTGGACTCATCTCACGCTCTTGACCTGCCACGTCCATAGCGTTCAATGTATACAGACCACTTCGTGCTTCATCTGTCTATCAAAAATGTAGAGAGAGAAGCTAATTGTCCAGTTCACTGATTCGAATCCTAATTCCACATCTCTCTCTCTCTTCTTTCTCTGCAGCATTGCATTCCATTTACCATCTCGATTTCCATGGAAGCACCAGGGAGACGATCGAGTCATTTTCCCGATAAACAAACGGGCCTTTCACCACCGGACGATCGAGTGATAACGGTTGAGAATTCGTTCCAACTGGAGGTGCATGGGGACTTGAGGACGTCGAACGGGAGGGAAACGGCGTCGTACAGGAGCTGGGCTCAGCAGACCGAGGAGAGCTACCAGCTGCAACTGGCTCTGGCTCTCCGGCTTTCGGCGGAGGCTACTTGCGCCGACGATCCCAATTTCTTGGGCCCTGGGACAGTCGATCCGCCGACCGCAGCTGATTCCGCCTCGGCCGAGGTCCTCTCACATCGGTTTTGGGTATGGATTTCGTTGCACGTTTCATTTTCCATTTTTTTATGGGCGAAAGTGAGTAGTATTGGAATAGTTGGATTTGCACTATTTTCAAGTCACCATTGTTATTGTTAGAGCATCTCCACTTCTTGTCCAAAATTTTACTCAATCAATCAAGCTCCTTCGAAATGTGGAAACATCCAACTCAAAACCAATTGACAATGAGCGGAGATTCCCAGCATATATTAAGTGATCACCCATTTCTCTCCTAAGCAATGTGGTACAATATTTCTTAACATCCCCTCACGTGCAGCCGCATTGTCTGTCACGTGTGGCCACTTTTTGGGTCCTATCATCGTACAACTTTGCTGGTCTGTCGTCTTTTTGGGTCCTATCATCGTACAGCTTTGCTGGTCTGTCGTGGGATGTGGACTGTAAATTTTTTTTTTCCTTTTAATGTGGAGTGGAATGAGCCCTGCTCTGATATCATGTGGAAACATCCAACTCAAAATCAATTGGCAATGAGTGGAGAAGTCCCATCATATATTAAGTAATCAACCATTCCTCTCCTAAGCAATGTGGGACAATATTTCTGAACACGAACCCTTACTCAAAAATTGAACGGTGGGGATTTAATCCACAGCATTGAATGACAAAAGGTAACAAGAGCCTTGCAAATTTGAGTAAAAATTTGGTTTACATTGGTGAAATATTTGAGTAAAACTCAAATTTGATACTCACAGGTTTGGGTAAGTGGAGGAGGGTTTGGATAATTTTTACTGAAATTTGAGTTTGAGTCTAAATTTGAGTTATTAGGAGTGGAGATGCACTTAGAAAGTCAGTATTAGTCCTGATGCCCTTAGGCCGAAGCCTCTTGGCATGTTTAATTTTGCGTTCATGTTACACAATGCCTGGATTAGGTTGTCTTAAATATGGAACTCTTTTGGAGGGAAATTTGGATTAAGTTGCAGATTTTCAGGCCTACCCTGAGATTTTCGTCGAGGTCTGTGCGAGATTATAGAAGGACACGATTTCTCTGCAGTCTCCGCCATATACCAACCGTTACGTTAAAAACCCTTTTGGACGGCCAAGATCTCAGCAATGGCTCTATGCAGTCCTCTGCAGTCCAAACATAAGATGGCAGAGAAGCCAATTACATTATAAAATGGGCCTGGGCATGTACATTTTCTTTTAAAAAGTCATAACAAGAAAAGTTACTTTCAAAAAGAAATTATCAAAAGGATTGTGCAATGTAAAGGGTACTTCACATTTTTACTGATTTGAATTAAAAGTTGACACTAAAGATTTTGACCGAATAAATTTTTTATTTATTTTATTTTATTTTATTTCATTGAAGTTGATGAGGTTCTGTAGAAAATATTTCTGAGTGTTGCACACCATTTATGTAGTTAACTACACTGACAAAGTTTTGTAATACACCATTTAGGTGCTCCTTGGCATAAAACTTTGTAATTGGCTTTTGTGATCCTATACTCTTACTCTTTTGGTTTATATTCAATGGCGGAATTGAAAGACTAGAAAAAACATTCATGGTATTAGCTTAAAAAGCCATTAAAGTTAAAAATTTAGTGATTAATTATTTTTTTAATCTTATATGGTCAATGCTTTTACTATTTTGATGATGCATTCAAGATCAAAGAGGAAAAGAAAAAATGACAAACATGGGTTGTTACCTTTTTAAGAGAAAACAGGAACATTTATAAGCCTTTATTAGGGACCCATGTAATTCCATCCGGTATAATACTGCATACTTAGTACAAATTAGATATATAAATATCAAATCAAATGGGGTCCTACTCCATTCTAATTAAATCGAGTTTGAAAAAAGAATAAACAATGATATGAAGTTACTGAAGTGGAATAATTTTCATCCGAAGTTGGGTACCTATGTGTGTGTAACAATTCAAATTATACAACAATTAATTTTATTGGTCTGCTGGTAAAGGTGCTGCTGCACTAGCCTTTGGTTTTGAGTTCAAATCTTACCCCGCATGATTCTTTCTAGTGGAAAATATTTTGACTTAAAAAGAGGACAGCGTGGTTTGAACTCTGGACCTCTGGGTCAGAGCACGACTTCTTTACCGCTGAACCACATTGTGAACTCTGCATGAATGGTAATATTTACTATTTGTTATAATTTTTGTAAAATTTTAGGGGTCCTATTTTTGGGCCTACAATACGGGCCCTGCAGATTGTTTTGAAGGAAATGTGGTTAGGCGTTGTCTTCAAGTTCAACCATGCAAACTTAGATTAGGTGCTTGGATTGAGGCGTAAGTGGAGAAATGTGGAAACGAGTTAAATTGCAATTTGGGAAAGACTGGTTATGGTCTGTGATTTTTTTGACATGGTCAGATTCAAGGAAATTACTTCAAGTGGGACTGTTAGCTGAATTACTTACAGAGGCTATATCCTATAGAAGACATTTGGCACTTGGCAGTCAATATATTGAATATGAGGGGAATTAGAAAACTTGGGTTTGTGTTTTGGAGAACTAGAAGTTTTGCAATTACTTCGGATGCATCTTGGAATGTTAAACTCGGTGAGTGTTTAGCTGATCTTTTAAGGTGGTTTGAGCTATCAAAAATTCCCCAGTCTTCAACTTTATGGGCAAAGTGGATTAATTTGGAAAAAAGGCTGTAGATGAATCTAAAAAATGGCAAGGCGTAACATGTTTGTTAGTTGTCGTTCTTATCCTTGCATCATGCTGAGACATTGCATGATCTAAAATGGATTTAAAGTATGTTGGCTCGCTTAAAGCCAATGAACTTAGAAACGCGTTCCTTACAAATGGATTCATATGTTTCCTCTTGTGGTGGTCTCTTGTTGGTTGATCCAGTGTTGGGAGTGGAGTATATAAGGTGGGATCGATACCCATACAGCCAAATCCTGGGATGGGATTAGAAGTACCTGTCATGACCACAAAGAGAATTTTCTGCATTAAGAACTTTAGAGACTTTATGAACTTTCTGACAACTGGTTCCGGGCTCCTAGAGAAAACTCCTAGTTCATTTGGAAGTATTATGTCTTGAAAGATCAAGGATTTCTTCCATTTCCTGATTCATAAAATGCTAATGGCTTGTGTTTCTCTTGTGTAACTGCCTAACTGGGTATATTAGGAAAAGGCCACAATTTTATTAACGCTTTAATTACTTGTTTTCTATTTCAAGCTTGCAAGTTCATGGGTAATGTGCAGATGATTTATATGATGTTTTTGAACCAGTTGAAGGGCTGCATGTCTTACTATGACAAAGTTCCAGATGGATTTTACTTGATTCACGGGATGGATCCCTATTTGTGGTCTATGAGCACCGATCTAGAAGATAGTGGTCGGGTCCCATCATTTGATTCATTGAAGGCCATTGACCCTGTTGACGGTTCACCAATTGAGGTTGTTTTGATTGATAAATCTTGGGATTCTGGTTTGAAAGAACTTCAGGATTTGGTACACAGCTCATCAAGCAACTGGATTACTAGAGAAGAGGTGGTTGATCACCTTGCTGAGCTTGTGTGCAATCGTATGGGGTAAGTTTTGTCACTGCCCTTGGCTTTTGAATTCTTAGAGTGTTTACGTATCGTTGTGGTTTCATATTACAACTTTTGATTGCTGTCTTAAGGGGTGTAGCTTCTTCCGGAGAAGATTGTTTTGGTGACAGCTGGAAAGAGTGCACTGGACTTTTGAAGGACCGCTTAGGCTCCGTTGTGCTTCCAATTGGTAGCTTGTGTGTCGGCTTTTGTGTTCATCGAGCACTTCTTTTTAAAGTAAATGCCACAACTTAATTTTTACCTGATGAATTGTTTTACTCTTTCACATTGTCTATGTTGGTCTGCTTTTATACACTGTACATATCTATATACACTAGCGGTTTTGCCACGTGCGTTGCACGTGGTACATTTCTCTTCCCCAGCTATACATGTAATTTTGTTTGGAGTTGAGTGTCTTAGTGAGATCTGAATCACCAATCTGAAGATGCAGCAGTGACTTTGTTATGAAAACTACATTCCATAACCATATGCAGTCAAATTTGTTATGGACTTTGTTATGAATACCACATTGCATGACCATTGTTATGCAATCAAATTTTGTTGAGATCGGTCACAGTTTTTCTTTTGGTAACATTTTAGAAGAATTTATACAAACTTAATTCCAACCCAACCCCATGAACACGGGTTTCAACTTCCTCGCTACATATGGACTTGAACCCAAAACATCAACAACTAGTAAGGTTGGCCTATTTTTTGAGCTTCTAGTATTTCAACAATCTATAATTTAAATAGGTACCATTATTGACTCACTGAGAAACTACTTTACTTCCAAAAATTGGATGCCACACCCTTCAAGTGAAGGGCTATCGTATTGTAAGAGAGCAAACAAATTGAACTAAGATTAAAGAGGATATTCGAAATCATCATGCGACCATTGGAAGAATATTTTTCCTTGAGCAGGTCTTCATGATAGCATTTTTGTTATTTTTTCTACCGGTTCAACAAGGGTTTCCTACACGAAGAAAGAAATATATAGAAGCAGCCCATTTTATTACAAAGATATTGTGCAATTGGCAAATTACTGTGCATTGTACCTCAAGATTTGGATCTGTAAAGATACTCTATTGTAATTTTTTTACTCTTCGACGATCTACCTTGACATTTCTTCATTAGTTTGGGATAGCTTTACCTTTGAGGGTTTTGATTTGCTGATAGTCTCTTATATTGGTGTTTGTGGATGTGAGATAAGTAATATGTGTGCGAGACACGTTTTTTTTGAACTCGACCACATGAATTTGTTTTTTCCACATTACGGTGCGTGACTCCTATTTCAGTTCGTGCAGCTTTGCTTGAAGTGTCTCCCGTAATCTTATCTTCACTATTTCCTTTTTAATTTTCTAGCCTAATTCTATTCTGTTTAGTACGTATGTAGCACCTAATAGCAATGTCAAGTCTATGACCAACTTGGAGAAGTCCAGGCTTGGATAATGAGAATTCATTTTCGTCAACGAAGAAAGTTAATGTTATTCCCAGCATTAGAGTTGTAATTGTGAAAAAGGTGATATACGGATACATGCAGATATACAAGTGAATTGAATACTATATGCATAGAAAGTTAGGGAGTTAAATCTATAACAAAATTCAAATTTACTACAGTTAATCACGACAAAATGAAAGTGTAAATGCTGAGTGAATCAATAATAGGAAGCAAATACTTACCCTGTCCATGCGACTATATAAACAATCCAAACGATTATGGATCCGAAACATAACAGCGAGCCCATCATAAACATGGGAGTCCGAAAAGGAAAGATCACAAAGCTCTGTGATGATAAGATTAACAACCTCAAATTTCCAATAAAATTACCTTCATATCTAAAATGTCTAACATACTTTTCGGTACTTATGAATTTGACTTAAGAGGAGAGAGAGAGACACCGCATTGCTTAACCTCACCATCCTGAAACCGAACGCATCCGATTGCCCTTCGTTTGTTCCTCTTCTTCGCTGGTAAATATTATGTTTAGGACCCAAAAAAAATTATGTTTGGGACAGAACTGAAGTCGGATTCAAGGGAGTCGAAGCAGTATGCCAAATCGGGTGTTGCAATCGGCAGCACTGGTCTCTCTTCGAAAGCGGATTTGGTCTTCTACGTAGTTGGTCGTTCACGGCAAACAGAGTTGGGCGGAGGTTGAATTTCGTGCGAGCCGTTTAATCCTAAAGAAGGGAAACGGTTATGTAATTATCCAAGAGGGGAAAAGACGCCACTGTTAGGAAAGAGTTGTGTCGGTTAAGGAAGGAAATTAGGTGTCAGTTAAGGAAGGAAATTAGGATAATTAGGCGGAGGCCGTGGGGGCAATGTATGCATTTAGATTGATTGGGGCATTTAAGGAAAGAAAAAGTAGAAAACACCTTCGTACATTTAAAAGTAGTATAGATTATCTATATATGTATAAATGTATAGATATATGTTTTTTTCACTGCCTGTTATTCACGACCTGCACGCAATCTTTACTCACAAGCAGGACGGACACAGGCAAGGTGACCGGCTCTTTACTTTTCAAATAAAACTCATTTGACCCCTGAAACAAGTTTATTATTGTGTAAACAGAAGCCTTGCCACATCCCAAGTTATATCTGAATTGGGACATGCATCCCAGACATGTCAAGTCAAAGAGAAAAATAGTAAATTCAAATAGAGACGCCCCTGGTGAGTCCCATATGTATGTTGTTGTGTTCTGTCTCTGTCCCTGTGTGACGCGTAGACAGTAACAAATTTAGGTGTGTCGGTGCTTCATAGTGTCCTTGTTGGCCCCATTTCCTAACAGCTTAAGCTTTTGGGACAATTGGTAACTTAATATGGTATCAGAGCTCAGGTTGCAAGAGGTCTTGGGTTCTAATGTTCAGTGTATCTTTTTGCATTTGTTCCTCATTTGCATCCTACTTCTCCCATTTGTATTCTGCTCACTCTGTTTATGAAAATTTCACCTCCATGTGCAAGAATAGGTTGCACGTGGGGGAGGGTGTTAGTTAACTTGATATACATTGTTGGGCCATATCCTAACAACTTAAGATTTTGGGACAATTGGTAACATAACGGTGCTCATATGCGCCTATCAAAAAATTATTGTTTGTAAGCATGGGTGCACATGTCAAATTCTTGTTGTTGCTCTTCCAGTGCTTGTTAATGACTTGATAATTACATTCTTGCAGGTGTTAGCAGACGTGGTTAACTTACCATGCCGAATAGCTAAGGGGTGCAAATACTGTGGGAGGGAGCTGGCTTCATCCTGTCTTGTGCAATTTGATAATGACAGGTATGTTGTCTTAGATTTTTCAAATTTACAGAAACTGATGAAGTTCCTAGGGGAAATGAGAACTCTGAGGTGGTCTACAGGCCACCATCAAAGTTGTAGTTGCATGCTTGACGATTTAAAGCAAATTGACTTAGACACACACCCCGATATTGGAAGCTGATTCAGGCAATAAACTAAGCCAAATAGCCTCCCTGAGACCATAACAAAGGGGACTAGAACATTTGGGAAATTACGAATGAAAATAAGAGAACCAATGAAGCAGGGATGCAAAAATTCACACATGTGATGGTGATATGGATGGTAGGTGAAAAGGAGGGAAGAAAGATTATAACAAACTCTTTGGTCGAGCGAAAGGACTTGCCAAAATGGGAACCTGTTAAGGACATTACAAGTGAGACTACATAAGTATATGTGGATTAAGATGGGACTAAAGTAAAAGTAGATTTGCTACTTCGATTATTTAGAGAGTTAGATTGTGCGGTCGAGCGGAAGGACTTGCCAAAATGGGAACCTGTTAAGGGCATTACAAGTGAGACTACACAAGTATATGTGGATCAAGATGGGACTTGAGTAAAGGTAGATTTGCTACTTCGATTAATTAGAGAGTTAGATTGTGAGAGCTTCATTGAGTAGTTAAGGCTTAGAGGACCTAATTCTAACCGACAAGTTGGGGATGCATCTGCTATCAATTTTTTCCGGCATGTTATTCGTCTCTCCCTCCGCCTTGTAATATTATTGTTATATTCGCCCATTTGAAATTTTTTGATAAGGAGTTTGGTGTTTGCATTTTTATGCTCTCTTTTGTTCGATTGCTGAAGCAAAGGTTGCACATTTGACTGGTTGGCAGGAATTTCATTTTTCCCTTCTTGGGTAACTTCTAACTATATCAGTTCACAAGGATGAATCTCTGTTTTACCTTGATTGGTCCTTGACATAATAGTCAATAGATAGACTAAGCGTCATGTCTATTGTTTTGTACTTGTAAGAAATGAGGTCTTATATCAGTCCTCGTCAATGATGTGAATTTATGATTTTCAGAGAATATATAGTTGATCTAATTGGAAGGCCCGGATCTTTAAGCCAACCTGATTCCTTGGTCAATGGTATATCTTCCGTTGTGGTTTCTTCACCGTTATGTCATCCGAAGTTTAGAACTGTTGAAGGTGCTGAGAACTTCAGGATGTTTGCCAGTCTGTATTTTTCTGACTGTCAATCTCTTAATATTGCATTTGATGATGCTTCCTCAGGTAATTTTCTAATTTCTTCATTCACATAACACATGATAATATGGAACCGCATAGTGTTGTCATGTTTATTGCCCTGTTTTTAATTGAGACCTAATTCCCTTCCAAATTATTATGCTGGATTTCTTTTTCTTGTTTGGTGGATGTGATAGCATTTACAAAACCATTGCCATCTTAGTGCCTATTAAAAATTCGGCGGTGTGCACTTGGTACCATGCATTTACATGGCAGAGCTGTAATATTGTACTCCATCTATCAGAGAATTCCTGACTTGTTTTAAAGTGGAGAGTATTATAGTATAACGTGTAAACAATTGATGATGTTTCAGCGTTCCATTTTTTCCCTTACATTGGCCTGGTGGTAGACTGATAACAAAAACGTTGTTCTTTGACCATGGGTAATAACTTTGGCATCAGGCAAAAGAAACCATCGACTTATCACCTTTAGACTTGGGCAGCAGGAGGGTTACAAAAGTAACCATGACTATGATTATTGGACTGAGGAAGTATAAAATTTGCTTTATTCTGAATAGGTTTGATGGAAATTCTTCGAGAGTGGCTAAAAATGTAATTGTGCAAGGATAATCTCAAACATAATTAAAACTGAAGAGGCCACTAAGCATGCTTTTCAGTGTGTCTCCACTCTCCAGATACGGCCCCTCTTCTCTGACTTGCTAGTTGAGTCCTTTAGGCAGGCAGGCCAGCAGCATTCCTAACTATCAGGGAAAATAAGTGTCATTACACGTCCCTGATCGATTGGGATGAAATCCTTTTCATTATGGGATAAATAAATACTTTTAACTAGGCAACATGGGGGGTTTTTAGACCTTTACGGGGCACCAAAATGTATTATAGTAGTCTTAAACCCAAGTATCCTCTTTATAGTGCTCATTAAGCTTATACATGAAAGTATTTTCTCATAGAAAATGAAATCGGGAAGCATTGCCTAGAAAATCCATGAGATACTGGACGAGCGAGACATATATGAAATGAAGAAGGTTACGCGGTAAAGAATGTTCCAATTCAACTTGATTGATGACTAAAAGCTGTAAGAAAAAGGAAAAACCTGGTGTGATTTTGCTGTAAAGTAAGATGGTGGAGAGAGGGGGAGAGAGATCTCAATAGCGTTTTCATCCAGCAATGGAAGTTGGTGTTGCCGATCAAAAAAAGAAAAAAAAATGGAAGTTGGTGGGGTGGAGTGGCAGGATAATTATTTGGTTATTTATCTTCTCCATATTTTTAATTACGAAGTTCCAAGCATTTGAAGTCATATGATTCACGAGGGTTTATAATTTATATATTTGCCTCAGATGTTCATTTGGCATATAGCGTGCAATGCGGATACGACATTAGATAGCCCAAAGGCCAAAGCTGTGTTCTTTCCTTTTAACTTTATAATTCAGTGAAGTTCATGGAATATTGCGTTTCCTTAATGTGACCCTGCCATTTTTTTAAGCTAATTTTTTTAAGCTTTTCTCTACATTGGTGTCATGTTTAAGCTAGTAGCTATATATTACTTAGAATAATTAAAGGTGATTATGCAAGGAACAAGTAGATATATTCAATCATCATCCTCTGCACAAGTATAATTGTGTTGCATTGTCGTGCCTAGTCCCTGTTGGTAGTATTGTGGTAAGAAATACTGACACAAGTGTTGAGGTCTTTAGTGGTTGGCTGAAACTAAAATGAGCTGTGGCGCAGGTCGCTTACAATGCATATGCCAGTGATGCTATATCTAATGATTAGTAGCTAACATCTGCCTCCTTTAGCAATTTATCGTGACATGTGAATAGGTTGTGTTCATCGTGATAGGTGCCGCTATTAATCTAAATAACACAGATCTGCACTTCTCTAGCCCTCATGAAATGGAAAACATTGGTAGGAACTGGCCAAAATCTTCTTCAGTCAAAGGAGAGGAAGAAGAAGAGAACATGTAGCATCCAATTGGTTGTGAGGAAGGACCAATTGTAGGTGAGATGAAAGGTTCAAGCGGTGGTTTGCAAGGCGAAGGTGATGGGGAAGGTTTGGATTTTGGTGACTTTGGAGGATCACCATAGATGACCAATTATTCAGAAGGTAGAATCACCAGCTTCTTCCCAATTCAAGTAGTGACAGTGAATTATCTGTATCACCTTTGTTGGGAAGAGTTGCCGGGCCATTTATCCAGGATAGAGTGTAGACACTAAAATTTCGGCGTGGCAATAATCTTGATTAATTAAAGTCAAAAGTTGGTCAAAACATTCAAACCAATGTTGGGACCATCAAATTTATGGGCTCAATCCATTTGAAATACGGTTAAGACCAAAAGTGAAAAAATGGCTAACATATTTTGCCAAATGGGTTAGAAAATTGGGCCCCTCAATTTGACCCTAAAAAAGAGTCAAATAATAGGGAGGACCTTTGTCTTTTGCTTTAAGAAAATTTCCTTAAAAGAAGAGTCAAATATCTTCTTGTAAAGGAAATGAAGTCGAATATAATATTCTTTGAAGTCCTTGCCAAACTTAGCACCCTTCTCCTTGAGCCTATAAATAGAGGCTCATATGATGGAGAAAGGACCATTGGCTTGACATTCTACAATGGCTCCCAAGGACCTTGAAGAATTCAAGCACTCCCCTACTTTTGACTACTCTTGCACAAATTCTCGAGCACCTTCAGGAGTTCGAGCATTTTCAAGGCTTGTAGAAGATCATCAAGCGCCGAAACAACGTGCCGATTCTTCTACGAGTTTCACAACAACCACGCTCTAGGTCTCAAGACTCACGGAGCTTTCAAGTTTAATCTCTCCCTTCAAGAAGATTGAACAACATTTGTTCGAGATCAAGCCCTTGACCAAACTTCGTTTCTTCAACCTTCTCGTTTCAAAGTTTTGGATAAATCAATAACCTTTTCACTCCTACAACAAGCTTCTACAACCATTGAATTGCAGCTTCATTGGAGATCGAATCAGAGGAATATTATTTTATTGTAAACAATATAATACATAATTGTACCCATTCTAATCCAAATCAATAAAAGTGTTATTTTGTGCATCTTTTTGTGCTCTTTATTGCAGGATTCGAATTTGTGTGTTATGCAGAGCTTTCCAGATGGCAAACTTATTATTCCTTTTCTGAATGTCATAGGTTCTCTGCACTTATTGAAAGGCCCTGTTCTCCCACCAAGTGGACAAAGAGAGGCTCAACCAGTTGAAGCCTTTACTTATCTAATGCCTGATACAGCTAATAGTTTGAGGTTGGGAGAATCGAATTTGACAACCAGTAAACCAGGTCGTGAGTTGTTTCTCAACAAGAAGGATTTGGATATCAGATGGGATGATCTTGTCTTGAAGGAGAAAATTGGATCAGGTCTGTGTTTTGTCTTTTGCTGAGTGGATCACATACTTGTTCAATGCTCGGTAAATATCACAGACTGCAAATTGTTTGTATGTGCTTAGTAACTCTTGTAGATTGGTGATTTGTTTTCCTTGAAAAATCATACATGAAAGATAATGGTGTATATTTCAGGTTCTTTTGGAATTGTTCATCTCGCTGAGTGGCGTGGTTCAGTAAGCACACCTTTCCTATGATATTGTGCATACTTTGAAACATATCATATCATTCTGCCATTATTTTTTTTCTCAGTGAGATTATTATTGAATTCTATGAGAGACTGGTATGTGCATTCCATGTTTTTGTCCTCATGAGGGAATTGTGCATATGAAATTGGAAAACTGGCAAGAAGCCCTTGTCACATTTGAAAGGAAATAACCTTTGAAGGACATATCTTCATTACTATCAATTGACTGTAAGATTTGGTAAATGCTTATTTGAAGCAATATTGTGAAAACACATCACCATCGATTTAAATTCCTGTTTTCTTCTTCTTGATGTGTACAAGTTCCTAAATTTGGTTTTAGTTTTCTCTAGATGATTGCTAGGAAGAGAGAGAGTATCCTTCTTGAATATATGAACTAGCATACTTCATTTTTAAATAACAAAGAACACAACAGGTGTGTTGTCATTAATAATGTCGTTTATGACTTTTCTATTAAGGAGTGACATTTAGCTACTTGGGTAATAAATTGATGAAAAGGGACACTAAAGAATGATGAGTGTGCATGGGTTAAATGAGATACACTTGATCTTTAGGCGGGTAGAAATTGATTTATGAAATTTCAAGAGTACACTCTGGAATTGAAGTAATAGCGGCAATCTAGGTTTGGAAGTGTTAGCGAGAGAGTGTTTTGATCGTGTAGAGTCTCCAAGTACCCGTCATCTAGTTCATTATATTCCAAAGACAGCTAAAAAACTGAAAACACCTGTAAAACAGCTTTGAAGAGTCAATGGAGTACCTCCTAAGTTATAACACCATAATAAGGTCTTGCCAAGATGATTCTTGGACGTCAATCTTGTTCCATCACCTTTTACTTTTTGATTGAAAACAGCATGTAACAAGGGAAGTTGAGTATTAATTAGCTGCGTGCATTCAGTTCAAAGTCCTTCATGGGGCCAAACTCAAAGCCATGCAAGATGGTGCTTGCTTGCTATTAGATTGTTGCGGTTCAGACTTCTTTCTTGTGTAGGATCATGCACTGGAGGGGTTTCAAGCTTCCTTTTTTGTAGCATTATGCACTAGAATATAATTTATTTGTATATTTCTTTCTTAGATTGAGATTCCTTGTTTGTTGTCTAGCCATTTTAATGTTTTGGTTATGGCTAGTTGGCCGGGAATGTTAGTGCCATGAGCCACAGACTAATATTTTAACAGTCTTTAAAACTTGGCGCAGCTGTGAAAATTATCTCCTTCACTCCTTGTATCTATAGCATCCTTAGGCAGGATAGATAGAGTCATATATTGTCCTTTTTTTCTTTTGAAATTAGTATATTACTATTACTTTTCTTCTTTAAAAATTATCTTTGAATCCGTTTCTGGCCCATTTATCAAATTCACTGACAACTTTTTTTTTCATCTTACTGACAACATTAACGACATTCTTTTTGTTCTTGCCCAATGTAGAGCGTTGAAGTTTCCGTTTTAATACCAAAACTTTACTTTTAGGACGTTGCTGTAAAGATCCTAATGGAACAAGATTTCCATACAGAGCGCTTCGAGGAGTTTCGGAGGGAGGTATGCTTTAGCTATGTTGTGCTTTGTATATACTGATTTATTATTAACACAGGAGCAAAAGTGCAACATTTACGTGACTCTTTTCCCGTTTCTCCGTTTTATTACTGTTTAGGTTTCAATCATGGAACGCTTACGGCACCCAAATATTGTTCTCTTCATGGGTGCAGTGACTCAGCCTCCAAACTTGTCCATTGTTACTGAGTATTTGTCTAGGTTTGCTGCAGAAAGTTTTATTATTTTTAGCTTAATTGTTTCCCCTCAACCTAGAAGGTCACTTAGGAAGCGCTTTCAATGTTCAATGAAAATTCTAATTTGAAATGCAGGGGCAGCTTGTATAAACTTCTGCGAATGCATGATGCAGGAGTAATACTGGATGATTGGCAACGCTTGAATATGGCTTATGATGTGGTAGGCCTAAAGTAGACTACTTATCTCAAATACAATCTATCATTTTTTCATGTTGTATATGCAAATTCTGTCGAACTTGGTATGTCTACCATCCTTATGTAAGCTTCATGGTGGTGGCGACTGTTTAGGGCCTCAGGCTTCTAACTTATTATTTTCATGGTGGTGGAAATTGAGGCTTGGTGGGTAACCTGTTTTTCTTCTGAGCTTTTAAAGTAAAAGTGTAGTTGAATAACTTATTCGCCAATTACCGGTTAGAATTCAGGTGGTTTTCTAAGTTCTTTAGTTTTATCCCTTTTGTGCGAACTTGTTTGGCATGTGACACTAAAGGGATGCCTTACTCGCAAAAAATTGCGCAGCGGTGCCTTGTTGTCATATATGATGCACCTCTTGCCTTCTGCTTTGTAATCGTGGCATTGGTTATCCATCAGACAGATGACGTAGTTCTCGTATACTTCAAAAGCTTTATGCAACTATACTATCAAGCATGCATTACTTCTGCACAGAACAAAAATAAAAACTTATTGAGAATTCATAAATGAGTGAGATCACTTTGAAAATCCATGTTCATCGGTGTGCGTGATAGATACAGGTGCGGAAATTTTTGAATGTGATATGGGATCGTGTTTGTTGATTGTACAATATAATTGGGGAAGGGCAGATAAGATTTTCAAATACTTCCTCCCCAGACATACACCAAACCGAGCCTTATTTTCCAATCTATTGGGGTAGGCTACATGAATCTTTTTTTTTCATTGAGCTCTGTGAGGGGTTACTTGTTCACTTAGACTCAATAGACTCATATCTCTGTTCACTACAGCATCCAATGTCAATTTGGGTCTTCTCCTTCCCGTAGTGTTGCTACCAAAAACTATCCCATCAACTCTCTTAACTACTGCATCTATAGGTCTACGATAGATATGTCCAAACCACCTTAGTCTATTTTCTCTCAACTTCTCCTCTATAAGTGCTACACCTACCATTTCACGAACGGTTTCATTTTTAATCATGTCTCTTCTAGTCTTACCACACATCCATCTCAACATTCTCATTTTAGCTACATCCATCTGACTTAGTCTATCCCGTAAAGCATCGTTGATCTTATGGTAGTTTTATAGAATACACCTTCCAATTTCAAGGGCATCTTCTTGTCTCATAGTACACCAGTAGTGCTTCTCCACTTGAGCCACCCCGCTTCGATCTTATGAGTCACATCATCTGCCTGATCTCCATCTTTGCTAATAATTGAACCTAGATACCTAAAATGATTACTTTGTGATATATCCTGATCTTGAATCCTCACTAACCAAACCTGTCATTCTATTCTAAACATGTACATTGTATGGGTACCGTTATTTCTTGCCTCCCAAACCTTTCACTATCACATTAGGAGGGTGGGGCATGATACGTGAATAAAACCAGTGTCCACAAAGCTATCTTTCGTTAGTCTTGTATAAATTATAAGAAAATGGAAAAAGAGAATAATTATTTCATCTCACTGCGAGATACATTTTTCTTGGATCTAGAATCTGATTGTTACTTTTACAGGCCAAGGGAATGAATTACCTTCATCAGCTCAAACCTCCCATCGTCCATCGAGATTTGAAGTCTCCCAATCTTTTGGTGGACAGCAAATATACTGTAAAGGTAAAATTTAGATTCTACTTGTTTGCCGTGTTTTTTTTCCCTCTTCTTTATTGCATTCCACTAAATATACCATTAGCCAAGGAGATCAGTTTGTTTGTTTTGTGGGATTTGTATCTAAACCAAGTTCGTTACGAAAGACCTTTTGGCTTAGTAAAATTCTGTTTATCAACTGCTCTAGCAGTTAACTGGGTCCCCAACTGATCTGAAGTAATGCATGTCCTTTTTATATCTATGATTGCATCTTTCTTGATTCTTCGTAAGAATAACATTGCTCCATTTCTTTTCCTTTTCGGTTGATGAAATTTGTGGTTTGGCAGGTCTGTGACTTTGGCCTCTCCCGCTCAAAAGCCAACACATTTCTTTCATCTAAAACGGCTGCTGGGACTGTAAGTTTGACTGGACTCTGGAACTTTCTATGTTACATTTACATTTTATCATCATTGTTAATGAATTTAAAGGAAAAATTTGTTGTTTTTTCTATTGACTTATGGTTATTGTATTTCAATAGCCTGAGTGGATGGCACCAGAAATCCTCCGTGATGAGCCATCGAATGAGAAGTCGGATGTTTACAGTTTTGGTATAATTTTATGGGAACTTGTGACCCTTCAACAGCCATGGAGAAACTTAGACCCAAGACAGGTTATTGTAATAGCATGAAAATTATTATTCAACTGGGAAATTTGTGTTCATCTAGTCTTTGTGTAGGTGCTACTTGTTTAAAAACGAAAGCTCAGCTAACAAATACTTACCTTTCAGGTGGTGGAAGCTGTTGCATTTAAGGGAAAAAGACTTGCAATTCCCAGCAACGTCAATCCTCAAGTAGCTGCCTTGATTGAAGCCTGTTGGGCTAAGTGAGTAGATATCCAAGATATTACGAATGAATATTCAATTTAATTCTCCAATTTTGGAAGATGGTGCAATTTGTTTCCCCAATACATTTAATGCTTTTGATTCAGTTTCGGAAACCAAACCAAACCTAACCAAACCGACCCTTATGTCCCTATCAATTGGGGTCGGCTAATTTCTGAAAATTTGAAAGTACTTCTATATACACAAATACTTATGGTTCTTATGTTGTTTTAATTTTCATGAGAAAATGATTTTCAAGAATGCAGAAACATAGTTAGATATTATAACCTAAGTTTTTTCCAAAAGAAATCTTAATCATATGTTTTGAATTCCGTTAACGAAAGTGAGGGTTCTGAAATATATCCTGAACATCATATTTGGAAACAACAACAAAACAGAGAATATTCGTTTTTACAATTCTTGTCCCAACAGGGCGCACTAATTCAGAGGAAGATTTATACCTTTTCCCTCTTCTCTCTCCCACCTCCTCTCTCACATGTGAACTATATGGTGCTGCAGTGAGCCATGGAAGCGTCCGTCATTCGCCTCCGTTATGGATTATTTGCAGCAATTGATCTCCTATTCTACAGATCAATCAGTCCATGGCCATAATCCACAAGTTTCCTAATTATGGAAAGCATCATAAGAATAGTTCTTATGGTGGCATATGCTCATTTGGTGCTCGGGTGGTCGCAAGAATGTGCATTACCTTATCGCGAAAGGTTTGTTTGCTAATAATTAAAGCTCAAAAGGCTCGTGTCACGTTTCAATTAACCAGGATTGATATAATGTGGTGGTATTCATTATTGTCTGGAAATGTGCTATTCTTTGCCTTTGGCTGTGTTTTGATCTTGGATTTGTGGAGGGATTTGCGGGGCGAAAACAAAAGGTACTTAAACTTCGCAATTTCCTTTCCTTTTCCTTTACTTCCACAATTCCATCTAGAAATCCAAAATCCAACACAGTCGTATTTTACCTTGGACAGAAAAAATGGTGCACAACCTTGACAGATGACTAAGTTGGCCAACTGCTTGTGTAAATTTGTTAACTTTTCAACACAATGGTACATAAAATGGATGTGTCATTTACTAAATGCAAAAGCCATTTATTGTGAATGAAAATCCGCGAGGAATATTATGCTATACATGAAGATATGCAGATTATGTTTTGGTCCTTGTGATATTCTTATGGTGCCTCTACAACAGAACCCTCATGCACGGGGTTTTGCTGTACACATGTTCTGTCTCCAGTTGATGAACACATTGATAATTGTTGCTACCAATTTTTAACTTCATTCGGATATGTATGAATAAATCCTTCCGACCATTGCTGTTTCGCATGATATTCCCACATGAAATCACGTCTATTCGTTCAGGGGCTTGGTTGAGCGCAGGAAATAATTTCAAGAGCTCATGGAGGCCTGCCATTGATCTTGCAAGTATGTGCCTCTCTAGATGTTTGTATATAGATGCTTCTGTATCGGATCCAACAACATGCATAGGAAAACCATGGTTCTCAAGCATTTTCAATGTTCGATATCAGCTTGTTGCTCAACTGCAGTAGTCGTATATTTGATACATCTCATATGTATTCCAAGTTTCGCTCCCTTGTAAAAGTTGGTAACTTACCAGTAGGACTGTATGTAAATTTGATTTTCTAGGGTTAGTTTATGTGGCTGCTGTTTCCCGAGTACTATGTAGCGCATCACGTTGTACCACCAATGCCAATATAGGATAGGAGAACAATTTTTTGATGCCAATGCATGTAAAGCAATTTATGGGATATTTTCTGAGGGAATGATTCTAATTGCTCGAACTCAGCAAGATGGCCTTCAATTAAAAAACCAGCTCTGTCATGTAATTCTAATCAAGAATTCCTCTCCAGATAAAATTGCAGCAAGAACAAAATTTCCAATGAGGGTGTCAGATTACGGACGCGAAGATGCACATTACTATTCAGATCATTTAAAAAGAAAAGAAAACTAAAGGCACACATATTTACATCAAAGCTAAAGACTTATTTACGTCCTCATGAGAAAGTTCTATCCATCAGAGTCATCAGACAACAGGACATCATGAGGAATATGAGGTCAAACTGTATCAAACAAATTGATTTCAGTAGTGTGTTGACCAAAAAGATTGAGAACGTGGTAGGTTGAAGAGTAAAATGGTTTATGATTGGAAATTGATTTTAGCGCTCTCCTTTTTACCATCCACATAAAGTTTTCGTTGTGAAAAAGTGGCCTTATGCAAAAGGTAACAATTTTAATTGATATAAATGAGGACAATAAAGAGAGTGCGGATGGTAAAAAAAAGTGTGAAAATCAACATCCTTGCTGATTTCGAAATAGTATTAAAACTACTATTATAGGGTTTTTTTTTAGCCTCACATTATCAGATTTAACAATGAACTTTTTCGACACCTTCTCCTTTAGCCACAGGAGTACAAAAATAGGTGAATAATTTGTTCATCAACATAGATCAATTATTTTAAGTGAGTTTTGCATTTAGGAACTATATGGACCAAGAGAAGGGGCGAATAGAAAGAGGTCAGTTATGTTACCCTAGTTACATAAAAGTAATTACACTTAAAATATTATCGGGCAAGTCATGTGACATGTCCAAGTTTAATTTTGTTACTTTTTCCTGGCTAGACACCCTTTTACGACATGGGAGACTGGGTTTTATATGGAACATGCATGACTGAGTTCAGGGATGGAGCCGGGAGGGGGCCAGTAGGAGCAGTTGTCCCTGTAAGAAAAAGAAAAAAAAAACCCTCTAGTATTATGTAAAAAAAAAAATCAAAATTTATCGGGCAAGCCATGTGACTTGTCCAAAAATCTTCTGCAAGCTTTCATCACCTGTGTTGGTCTTTTTACAATTAAGTTTTTAGTGTCATCCTAGCTAGCGATGCATGACATCCTTATCAAGATTGAGTTAATTATCCTACTCTTACTTTCTTTCTCAAACATAAAAGGATAAATTTTGCAAGACATTAGAAAAAATTAATTTTATTTTTGTTCTATGGTTTATTATCGGACTACTTCATAGCTATAAAATTATAGGAGTATATATTAATTAGGCTCTCTCCTCTCGGAAAAATTATTAGGCTAACTTTTAATAATTGAAAGTTAGCCTAATAATTTTTCTTTGGCAAAAGAAAGATGCCATATAGATGTGCATGCCCAAAATGAGCTAATCAACCTAATGTTTCTAATTTCAAAGGAAATAGTTAATGAATGAAAGTTTAGACTTGATTTCTCTCTCGGTGTTGTCCCTTTTATCATCGAGAGAAAATTCAAACACAATGTAATGTCATCTAATTCCACTATACCCGATAGCCATAGTGGCGGCTCCATGATTTTTTAGGAGGGTGTTCCAAAATTACTTTAACTCTACTCCCTCTATTAATGAATAGAATATGCACAAAATTTCGTACTACCTATGTCCCAAAATGATAATCCCAACAAAAAGATATAGATTTTTTTGAATCAAAAAATAAATATTGACATTTCATAATTTCTCAAAATTTTCCTTCCCAATTAAAGAACTAATCGAAATCTTTAATTAGGTGCGAAGAAACTCGAAAACTCATGTACGAAAGTACTTTATTTTGCATCCGAAAATTGTACGTCTTTTCAGAGAAGACTTATCATTTTGAGGCGGAGGAAGTATAATAGTGCAATTAGAAAATATGAACATACATACGATTTATAGTTTTTCTTGACGAAATTTCCCATTCGAATAGGCGCATAAATCTACTTATTTTCTTTTAGGAAAAATTGAGACGAATAGGTTGGCACAAATCTTTTAGAACATAATATCTTTTTTTAAGAGATGTAGAGTCGAGTATCATTCAAAAGGAAGCCAGAGCATGATACTAATACCAAATAGGTCATTCTTTTTCTTTAATTTTTTTTTATAATTTTTTCATAATAATTTGTACCTTGTTTGGGCTAATGTATTAGGTGTCCAATTATGAACTTGAATTAATGGGTGTTCATAATATAAGGCTGAGTGTTGAAATGGATCGATTTATGGGCTAATATTTTGGGTGGGTGTTCAAATTAATTTGGATTAGGTGTTCATTCATATTTAGGCTTAGTGTTCAAACGATCAATTAACTAACCTTAGTAGTACAATTTTTTCATGTATAATTAGGGATGACAACGGGGCGGGTTGGGGGGATTTTGATGATCCCGGCCCCAACCCTAAAATTTTCGAACGATCCCTAACCCGCCCGGGTAATTTATGGGTACCCCCTCCCCGCCCCTATTTTTTTCACATATTAAGAAAGTATATTTTAGACTCCAATACTAGTGATGAGCACAAGTGATAAAAGTTCACAAAATAACTATTACAGCTTAACCAAAAGCTATTATCTAATGTTGTATTTTAGTTGTAAAAATGAAATTATAAGATTGGATGCATAGAAGGGAGAAAATATAATTTCATATATACATATAAGAGTATATAAATATAATTATACATATACATGTATGTCGGGTGGGTATATCAGGGCAGGGTGACCATAACCCTGCCCCTACACTAACCTTGGCGGGTTTTCTAAAATCATCCCCTGCCCCTACCCGTTACCCAAAAAAATAGAGAAAAACTCTACCCTATCAGAGCGGGGTAGGGCGGGGTAGGGGCGAGTTGAATTGCCATCTCTACATGTATTCTACAAAGAAACAAAAATTGGGGTGGTCATATGTGACCATCTTCCCCTCTATGTAGAGCCGCTAGTGGATAGCCATCAAGCGTATTAAAGTGGGGGTTTTAATCGCATATCCATTATAACAATTTCCAAAAGCTGCGGGATCACGCCAATATTTTGTAACACATTTTTTTTTTCTATCATTCATCATTCCTAATATATTATATGGGGATGGGGGGAATGAAAATTGATCCCGGGATACAGTGTGAGGCATTCAAGAGTTCTACCGCATGAACTAGCCACCACTTGCTATTTCGTAACACATTCGATCCACACGCGTTTCCATCTAATAGTAAAAAAGACCGCTGCTAAGCTGGGTTCCAAAGACAAGTTACTACGGTGCACTTCACAAGTTGCTAGCTGTCAACAAAAAGACCCTATAATTTAGTTTTACTCATCTCTAAAAACTTTATATAAAGCTACCTGATTTTGGTATATAGGCATTGCCATCTCCAGAAGGAAAAAGGTATTCACGGATTAATCTCGATAATACTATTAAGGGGGCGTTTGGTAATATTTTTGTTTTCAAAAAATTAAAAATAGAATCTTGCTTATTGTTTATAAAAACAAAAACAAAAAAACACGTTCGGTAGTAAAAACAGTAAAAAATGAAAACAACACAAAACATGTTGGTAGCAAAAAAACCAAACTTATTGATAAGCCCCTAATATTGTATATATCCGAGCTTATCTCTCTTGTTTTGCACACATTTTCGCGCTTAAACAGTTTGAATAGTTTGATATTGCGCGTTGGTATATTTTTGTAAGTTTCAGGTCAAACCATAGAATAAGGCGCATTTGAAGCGCGTTGGGAGCATCTCAAAGAATCCAAGGGCTAAGTGCCCCATGGCATCCCACTACCGAGCTTCAAGAGCCAAGAAATGAAGATTTGACTAAGGCTCGGGAAGCCTAGAGGTCACGAGATCAAGCTGGAAGGCCAAGGGGTGACCAAGTGATGAAGGATCAGCAAATTGATATCGATACCTAGCCATTTTCTGTCGATTTAAAGTAGTTTTTTGAACTTTTTTTTTTATGGAAAATTTTAGATATTTGTTGCTTTTAGGATATTTTGAAGAGAGAGGATTGGATTGTGTATAAATCTCTCTCTCTCTCTCCCTCCCTCTCTCTCTGTACTTCTTCTTCCTCCTCAACTCTACTTTAGCTTTAAGTAAAATTCCTCCATAGCTTTAAGCTTTCTCTCTCTTCAAGAACACTAGTAAGTTGATATGTTTGTTTAATTTCTCACGCTATCAAGTTTATTTCCAAGTTTGTCATATTCTTTATTTCCTTTAAATTTCTAATCACGTTTTCCAAGTTTGTTATGAGTGACTAGTTTATAAAGGCTTGGTCATGGGGTGATTAACTCTCCATGACCCGGGTTTAATTCGTTCTTCTCGTTAAAAAGCAAACACCTTGTTCAACAAAGAACTAGGTTCGATTTTATGTACCAAAATTTAAGTTTGTTAATCTCCTTGATCTCACGTGGCGAAGGGTTGATTCGCCTTGGTACGTGTGATGCTTTGAGCGATGTCAATCTAGATGTTTGTATAAATGGCACAAGAATCTTAAACTTTGTTTAAACACATTTTCTAGCCAACGATTTTAATCTTTAAATCTTCCGTTCGGGAGCATTTGACGATGTCCCGAGCCGGTTATCAAGAGAAGAGCGGATTAGCCTTAATTGTGGTACTTATGATCCCTAGACTTAGTCTTAGTTTTAATCAATCTTTTTAATCTTTTTAAGTCAATCTTGACTTAACCGTAGTTTTTAATTTTTTTAATCTTTCCCCTAGACTTGGCCTTAATTTTAATCAGAGACATCCATTCTTGCTTTCCAAATCCAACGGTGCAAGATATGGAAAGTTCAAAACACTGAAATTCCTTACGGGCTACATTATATAACTAGTTTAACGGCTTCGTGCGTTGCACGAGTGTGATGCCCGTGTGTATTTTGGTTTACAAACTCTAGGGACTCAAATGCGTAAGCAACAAACTCTAGGGACTCAAATCCGTAAAGCAACAAACTCTAGGGACTCAAATGCGTAATTTAGCCATACATAGCCAAAAGACCAAAAGGGCATAGCATTATGGCATAATTACAAGAAAACCAATGTGGCAATTTCCAATTGGAGGGCAAAATTGGCAACAAGTGGCAATTGACCAAACACCAAAATTGATTGGCCTCTCTTTTATAAGCCTCCATGGATGGAGATCAGTTTCTTGCATTCCCCCTCCATTGCTTCTCCGATTTGTTTTTATCAATTATCAATTTTTTTATCAATTTCAAAAAACTGAAATTCACTTTTCAATTATTATTCTCATTTCTTTCTCTATCTCTCTCCACTCATTATCCCTATTTTCAATCATTACTTTATTCATCTCTCCACTCATTACCCTACAAACAAAATAAAACTAAACTAAACTACCAAAACGAACACAGCCAAAATATTTTCGAAATCCCACAAACACCAAGTAGAGACCGATCATGTGTCGGGCGAGAAGGGTGCCGTAAAACTCCTCTCCACTCGTAACCTGACTCTCAAACCCAATATGTTACAGTGACGATTGACCAGTAACAAAAGCCTTTTTCAAAAATACTGCACCAAAGTCATTTAAGTTCGGTTCCTCGGGTGACGACCCTCAAACCCGAGTGACAGCTTCGAATTGAATCGAAACTGGACGGCGTGTGCACAAAAGCTCTTTTAGTTCCATTAATTTGGTTGGAAATCGAAGACAACACAGTAAACAATAATTCCAATACCCGTAATTTTTAATTTCATTAAAATCTTTTTCAGTAGATGTATAGACAGGTGATACAAATGTGGGGCACGTGACCATCGTCCTTAATGGGCTCCGCCCCCCCTATATATATAGGGTAATTGTACCAAAACTTTGTGTTCAGAAGTGATGCACTCCTTGCCGGGTCACTAGTTCAAATCATGGTATCTTCATAACAAACATCTACATATGGTAATTGTGATCAGAACTAAATTTTAACAAATAAAATTTCCAGTGAACGGGATGAAAAAATGAACTGGTCAAATGGAATCGCAATAATGCTAGGGATACACTACTCCGCCACACCACCAACCACACCATGTTAGCCTGCGTGACATTGATGATTGGTAATGGGGGAATAAGCACTTTGAAACTATTTTGCAACTACCAATCATGCAGTGTCACGCATGCTGGAGTACTGATCGGTGGTGTGATGGAGTGGTGTATCCCTAGCATTATTGTTCCTGAAAATGACTGTTTTCGGAAAACTTCCCTTGAAAACAATTTTTCTAAAATAGCATGCCTAAAACAAATTACCTTGTCACCTTTTGTTTTGTCTTTTCGGCTCTTGAGAACAAAAAGTAAAATTTGAAAACGAAACCAAACAATTTTCAATGATTAGTTTTTTAGGGCATACAATGAGCATTTGGTATTTCTTTTCTGTTGATATCTTAGGGTGTCCGGTCCACTTATATATGTCCACCTCGGTTAATTCCTGGAGAACCAATCTCACCATTCATTAGCAAGATAGGATTTGTTCTATTTTGACCAGAAATATGGGTTGATAGAAAAAACAATCACTAAATTTTGACTGCAATAATAATAATAAAAAAAACCCAAATTGAGAAACGCCATAGCAATATGCAATCACCTCAGAACTTCAAAATTCAGTTAACATCATAATACTATATTTTTTGTCTAGTATTAAGCTAAATGAAAACTTTGTTTTAAAATTTGTACACAGCATAATGGTGAAAAACCCAAAGAGAGTTGTATCTACTGGTCAGGGGTTTGCTCCCATCCTGAAGGTGTGAGTTTGTTTTTTAAGGAGTAGGCCAACCAATTGGGAAGTGAAAGTCCATGTAGTAGCCTCATGGGCATGTTTAGTGGTCTCTCTTCTAGCCGCCTCTAACTGCTTTCGTGGATGTTGGTTCTCTACGGCCGGCTAAAGTGGATTAATCTCATCCCCATTTGGATGTGGGGAAAAAAATAATAATGGTGAAAGAATGTTAACTCAAATAACTTACATGGATCAATGTATGCATTGTGGAGCTACTAATAATTACCCAGAAACTCTAAACAAGTAAGCAGTAATTAAATAAGATGAAAAAAAAAAATCAGTGGAAAAAATTGACCATGTCTTTACTCTTTAGTGCAAACTTCTGCTTGGAAGAAGTTTGCACAGTGAAAATCAAAACAAAATTAGGGGGTGTTCCACTAAGGTAATTTATTGACTTTTCACGGCTTTTTATGTGATGTATTATGAAAGAGTAACTGCCTCAATTTTTATAATAAACTGACTTTTAAATTTTTTTTGGGTTAGGGGAATGACACCTAAGGAGGAAATCAAGAAAAAGACAATGTCTAGAATAAATTGCATCAGCGGTGAGAGTTCCAAGACTACTTCGAACTTCGAAGGTTCCATAACCCTTGGGTACATGGTGTGGGCCTGTTCTTTAATTTGTTTTCATAAAATATAGAGCCCAGGGCCCAGTGAGAGAAACTCTACAAAAGACTCATTCTATTTACATAATAAGTGCGACTTAAAATTGTGTTGATTGGATACCAATTATTAATTGAACGGAGTAAACAAAACAAATGAAATTGATGTTCTGCACACATACAAAAATTCAGTTTCGGTATGTGTTGTTTTTATTTGTTTTGTTTACTGTGTTCAATTAATAATTGATTTCTGATTAACATGATTTTAAATCACACTTATGCATTTGGACGAGATCTATAGTAGAAACAGACCCGATCTAAGAACTAGGCCGGGAAGTGGCCGAAAAACTACTTTTGGGCTCGGTGACGTTACTTATTGATAGAAAAAAACACTCTGGTGTCATTTGGCAGCCTTCATTTTGCATTTTACATTTTGCACTATATATGACTGTTTACCTATTTATAAAATACATTTTCCCAAAATGCATTCTGATCTACACAATGCAGGCACAATTTGATAATTAGCACGGTAGGTACTTTTGCATTCTTATTTTGTATTATGGGTTTTTGCCTGTAAAAAAGAAATTATATTACCCCTTTATTCGTTAGATATTTCCTGGGATGCCCTCAATTTATATCCAACCCTAGCCATTGATGATGATTTTTTTTATTTTTTTTATTTTTACAATTTTGTCAAAATTATTTTCATTTTTGTTTCCGGATTATGATAAGAATTTTACGGAATGATTTTAGTTCTATATTTTTTAATTTAGCAATATCTGAAAGTAATTATGAATCTAAAAGGATTATTCGTAAACATACTCCATTATAATACCATAATAAATAACAAGGATAACATGGGAAAAAACTAATTCATAATATATTTTTATCATTATACTCTCGAACACTAATTCATAATCTATTTTTTAACCACCTCACCAAAATCCTCACAAATACTCAAATCCCATAAAAAACACTCAAACTCTTCACCTACTCACATTTTGGAGCTTGGGCGCGTAGGAATCACTCCGGGAGGTCAAGATTTGGTTGGAGTTTGCTAGTTGAAGTTAGGGTTTCACATTTGGCTAGATTGAAGCTTGATCCCTTTGAGGTAGGGAGATTTCTACTTCTACTAAATGCTTTTGATATGATTTGGTGTGTGTATGATCCTTGTATTGAGCTAATCTTTTGTATTGTTGAAAATCTCTTGAAAATCCACTTTTTCTAGTCACATTAACTTGACAATGTCTTGACCTATGCCTATTGTTGACCTCCTTTATAAATTGGTTGTTGCACTATCCTATTGTTGTTTTACAAACTGATTTTTGGCCTTTGTTGCACTCAAATTGATGTTAAGATGAACCCTGTAAAGACCCGAAAATTTTGATTTATTGTTTTCAGAAATAAAGTTGGGATAATGTGTGAAATATAGTATAATGATAAAATTAGCTAAGTGATGAGAGGATACATGTGATGTGTAGTGTTGGGGTGGAATTGGTTTACACAAGTCACATTTGGGCTTGTAGTGTAATTTTTGGGGTTATTTTTAAAGTTGTG
>JAXBDA010003191.1:0-36444 GCA_036023075.1 Gaultheria prostrata | reverse complement strand
GGCTCCAGGGGACCATTGCGTCTCGGTGTGCCATGAGCCATTTAAAACACTTATATGTATGAATATCCTTCAAGGCCTCAGGAAAGATGATGTATCCTAACACTCCTAATTGTAAGTGAAGTTTGGCATGGACACTTTGGTGGGTAGGAGCAGATTATATTGCCTTATGGTTTTTATAATACTTTGGTCAGTTGCAACACTATTACTGAGTTTGGAATGAGTTTGCCGCACTATTGGGGATGAATTTCTCTTACGACAAAATATAATTACATTATGTAGCTACCAGATCTTACATGAATTTAATCTCTATATAATCTACAAAATAAAAGGCTTGATTTTTTAATACAGGGCAATGGTTAATCCCTCAACCTTCTATTCGAAAAAGTTGAGGATCTGCTAATGTTTTGCGTTTTACTTTAATGACTATAGAGATGGGTAACACAAAAAAGGGAAAGGCTATTGGATCTGCTTTATTGCTATTCTTTTTAAAACTTTGTTTTATATAATTAGTTATCGTTAGTAAAGCAAAAATCCAACTTGTTTTTATCAATCAAAAATCCAACTAAATACCATAAATTTTTGCAATTCATATGATCAAGTGGTAAATCTTTTGGGATTGCCTTTTCTCTATTAACTAAGAACCTATTTGTAAGATTGAATATATATGACTGAGATTGGACTATATACAAAAAAATAACCATATAGGTGGTATTTTGTTTATATTTTTTGGTACGGGTAAAGCACCCATTGTACATATAATTTTTCTACGTGTGCGATATAAAATACTATGGGAGAGTAATATAAATAACCGATCACTATTAACCCAATGGATAGTTAATTTTATGGAATATCTTCTAGCTTTCACTATTAGTCTCTTCTAACAAACTTGCCCCTTACTTAGTACTCCACTATTCCTACGTATCAATGTTACATCTTTCGCTTAAACCCTAAGAAATTATACTTGCGCCCGACAAAACTATTTTGATACTTTTTGGAAGAAGTTTATGCTTTGGAATTGTGCATAGTGGGAGTGTGGAAAAGTATTTTACACATTAAGACTGATAATAGTGATACAGTCATATTCTACCATGTCCCGTGCACCTTACAATGTGAAACTTTAAATGATTCATGTGTGTAAAGACCCAGAATTTTATAAAAAATCTTTTCTTTCTTTTATTCATTGTAAGTAATGTGAATGAGTTAATGAAGGTTTTTAAAGCGTGTCTCCGTCAAAGCAATTGTATGGGTGTGTATCTGTTGGTGTACCGAGGGTTTGATAAATGTTAGGGATACCTGTTTTGACGTCGTGTGGGTGTTTGGAGATGTTGAAAATGTGTTAGAAATGATTGGGGTTTGAATAGGTGCAGGTAATAAAAGTTTATAAATCTTCTCAGTGGATATCGGTATGGGTTTTTCTTGATACCGGTATCCAGCGAATCCTGCAAACAGAAGGTCTAGATACCGGTATAGTTTTTCTTTGATACCGGTATCCAGTTGCATTTTCTGCAAATTTTGAGCTTGTCACAGACATCTATAAAAGGAGTCCTTGGCTCATTTCTTCACTCCAAAACCACGAACGAAACCCTAAAATCACCCCTCTCCCTTCTCTCTTCAAGATCTCCTCATATATTTGGGTTTCCCCCTCAATCCACCTCAAATCTTCAAGATCTACGCGTTGGAAACATCAATCTCTCTTGGATTTCGAGTTTTTGCATTCTAGAGGTAAGAACTTTCCTTTTCGGGTTGGTTCTCTCTCTCTCTCTCTCTCTCTCCCCCCCCTCCCCCTTGATTTCTGAGTGAAACCTCACTCTTGTACCTTATTTTTGACTTGATCTAGTTCCTTGATCGCGTATTAGAGCTCGGACGGAGTTTATTCCTAGAGTTTGGAGTCTAAATCGACTGGGGTTAGGGTTTTGCTTGAAACTCATTATGGTAGGGATCTCTTCTCTTATTTCTAAGTGTTAATGGTTGATTTATTGCACAGAATTCTTGATTGATCATGTCTTCCTTGTTTAAATTGAAAGTTCACATTGTTCTAGGTTTTTGGATTGGAACCCATAATAGATCTTGATAAGTGTTGTTTGTTTCCGTTGTTTAATTGAAGTCTCATCAATTTTTATGTGTTTTGGTTCATCGGTAACTTAAATCCCTGAGTTTTGACCTCATTGTTGAGTTTGGAAAATCTTTGAAAATCAGAAAAAACGGCTGTGCGTGTCCCTACTTCCTGGAATTTTTCTCTGGACAGTTTTTGACAAATTTGCCCCTCCTTTCTATTTTGGTTCGGGTCCCTCCCTTTGCTCTTGTTTGGCCCTTGTTACCTCTTTTCACATCGAATACTTGTAATCATACTTGGACTATCTTCGTCACACTAAGGGTTTCAAAAACAAAACTTAAGTTATTAAGTTGGTTAATGTTGGATACACGTTGGGCACACATCACGGGAACACGTTGAAATGATGACTTGATACATGGTATGGGTCAAAAACACGTTGTTGAGTTTGAAAGAGGATTAAGGAATGATTTTTAGCAAATGCGAGAGATTGGAGATGAAAAAGGAAAGCGATAGTTGACTGTGCGTGTGTGAGGATACGTTGAGTAGATAAAAATGAATTTTTAGAGTATAAGGACATTGTGGCCACCAATGTAAGTCTCCCACTTACACGAAAGAGTGGGTTATGGGACCATGTCGTTGAGTCTAATGAATTACACCTTGACAGACACCATTGGGATACGTGATATTGCACTCTAAGGAATTTATGTCATCATTTTTTTGAAGGAGGTGAGTAAGACGCTAATGATCTCTTGGTTTATGGGATGACACGTGGTCGTTGAGTAAGAATGAGATACGATATGTTAAGGGTGGACGTGTGGTTATTTATTTGTTAATGATTGAGAATTGAATACTATATGAATTGATAGATAGATTGAGTCACGTTATCAAAACATTGGTTATATGGATACCGGGACCGCTTTTAGGTGTGTTGCTGGGAATGGTTATATGAATACTGGAACGACCATTAGGTGTGTTGCTGGGAGCTTTGTAATTCGGTGTGGATGAAAGTACCAAGAATCAATGGGATTGTGGATTTAATTATAGGGATCTATGAATCCTGGCAGGGGAATGCGGGTCCCAAAATTCCTGAGTATGAAAAGAGAATATGAAATGATAGTGTCGAGATGATAGGATGGTGAATGATTTTTATGTTACTGAGAATGAGGTGAACAGAGTCCTATCGTCGAGTTATTAATGAAGTATTATTTACACGGGGAATGTGACAAGAAGAATTTTTACGGAAAATGCTACTTGGATATATATAACAACAAAAGCTTTTCATTGACGTAAAGGGTTTTATGAGCACATGGTCATAAAATTCTTATTTGGGTCTTATGTCGGCACTATTTGCTCATATCTTATTTGTATCTCTACATATCCTTGTGCTCATCTCATTTCATTTGCATTTAGCGATAGTAGAAGATTTTTCCTACTAGGCTAGTGTAGCTCACCCTATCATTTTCAGGTACATAACAAGGAAAATGAAGTGGAGTGAATGGGATGTGTAGCATCTTTTGAAAGCATGCATGAAAGGAGTCATTTGATCGTCTTGTGAAATGTATTTTAGGTAGTTGAACTTATACCTCATATTACTCTTTTGATTTGGTCACATGTAACATCAGAATATTTTCATATGTCTTACTGGGACTACGAGTACGGACTTAGACTTTGGTAATGTTTTGTGGAATTTGAACTTTGTGGTGAGGCTTTGGAAGTAAACTTATTCAAGTTTGGGTTTTATTATTTGAGGAAAAGGAATTATTATTCATCTTAAAAATTGAGGGCGTGACAATATGAGATGCATCTATTACTATTTTGAGGATGTACCACACGAGATGAAAAAGGTGCCCAATATGGTGCCCCTCTTTGTTCGTATTTGGCATTGACGTTACATTATTACGAGTCCAATATGGTGCCCCTCTTTGTTCGTATTTGCATCCATTAAAAAAATAGTTTTGGATACCGCCAAATTTCAACTTGTAGCATTCCATTTCTTACCAAAAAATAAAAAGAGGTTAAAAAGATAATTTTTGTTATATATAGTAGTAGTTTTATTGTCCTCAATGTTCCATTTCCAGACACCCATTAATGGGTACCAACTGGGCGCTGATTTGTTTATATATATATAGTAGTAGTTTTATGATTTTAAATATTTTGAAAATTGAAGTATGCATATTAATTGAAATTCAAAAAAAATCAAAACAAGCATTTATCCAATTAAATACATTCCAACAAAATCTATAAATGCTATTACTTTTCCAACAATTCCTCATTCCCAACACAACGTTACACCTCACTATACCTCTATATAAAGGCCATGGCATAAGAGATAAGCACCAGCAAAGCATATCTTTCCATCCCTAAATTATCCTCATCAAAATATACCTTTCCATCTCTAAATTATCCTTCAACAATGACAAGAGCGAAAGTGAACCTTACATACATCGCAAACAATGCTGTAAGGAAAGCCACCTTTAAACGAAGAAAGAAAGGATTAGTGAAGAAGGCAAAGGAGCTTCGAACCATATGTGGAGTTGAAGCGTGTGGAATCATTTTCCACCCCTATGATCCTGAGCCGGAAGTTTTCCCTTCACAAGATGAAGCTCAAGGATTGATATCCAAGTTTAGGGGTAAGTCTGAGTTAGAGCAACATAGAAGAATGGTGAGTCATAAAGATTTTATTACGCAAAGGGTCACTAGTGTAAATGAGCAAAGAGTTAAACGGTAGAAGGAAGTTCGGCACAACGAGATGACTCGTATAATGTTTCAGTGCTTGAATGGCGAAGGATTCTTGCATGTGAACATGGTTGATATGAAGGATTTAAATTCCTTCGTGGGTCAATACATTAAGGATATTGAAAGGAGAATTGATTATCTTGAAAAAAACCATTGATTAATTTTGAAAGAGGAGAGGTGGAGTTCTAGGAGCGTTATGTTTAATTCAAATTTCACTATCAAATGGTAGATGTAGTTGTTTCAAGACTTTATTTTCTCGTGTATTGCTTCATTAAAAATAGTTTCTCGTTCTCGTAGCTATTCTTAGTGCTATTGCCACATTAATGCTATAATATTGAGTTTTTGTTTTTGTTTTACTCCCTCATTGCCATTTCAAATGGATGATATTCAAATGTTTAGCACATGAAGCAAAACCTCTTTTTTAATATTTTTGATAGTTTATTTCTCTCATGAGAAACATAATTACAATTTATTTTTTACCAGATCTTACATGAATTAATTTTTATATAATCTACCAAATAAAAGGCTTGAGTTACTAATATAGGGCTATTGCCTTAACCATTTTAAAATATAGAATGATCATCTATCACTATTGCTGGGTGTGTTTTGTGAGAAGCCCATTCAGTTCAACAATTGGCATACACTAAATTTTTTGACTATAATTATGTTTTAACAATTTCTCCGAACAATAAGATAACTTGAAATTTGAAAAAATCCTAGTAGTTAGGGATCAATCTATTTACCTCTTTATCTCGATTTCCCTATGTTGCCAAAAGAAAATACGTTCTTGAAATCGATTTTACTTACTCCATTTTTTCTCTTTCAATTGTTGTGCATGGAACATGTCGATGCTAGTAAAAGAAAGTATTTGAAGAAGAGCATCCTAGTGCAAAAATAAAAAGCTAGGCAGAACAAAATTTTGCTTTCAATAAGAGTTGAATTTTATTCCTAACCAACCTGAGCAGACTCCCCAACTTGCCTTTTTCCCGAATCAGATTGGTGTGGTGGTCTCTTTCCATCCATCTTCTACACCAAAGCCGATCACTTGTCTGTAATTCCAGGATTTTTTTTAAACTATGTTGACCCGAAATAGATTTAATGCGCCCTTAATCCCACGAGTGTTGGTCAACTTGCCTTGATGTGCATAGAACAATTTGGACGGATTTTATAGATGTGAATTGATAAAAGCTTGAGATGATTTGTTAGGGGTGTTTTGGCTAAATAATTAGGTTGGTTTATTTTTTTACAGGGTTGATGAATGAATTAAATTATTTGAGTTCGAGTTTCTATCGTCATTAAAAGTTTGTTTGAGATGATTTGTTAGTGGTGTTTTGGCTAAATAATCAAGCCGGGTTATGTTTTTTTTGTCTTTATTCAAATTTTATTTGCATTTATTACTTTGTGTCAATTTTTACGAATTACTTTTTCATCTCGACGAGAGAAATCTACAAATTACTCCCTCCGTCCCTTTTTAAATGTGTACAATGGGAATACGTGCATTTTCAAACCCCTAAAAAATGTATTTTTCTATACAATTTTATGTCTTTCTTTACACCAAATTAAAGTGCTCAAAGAGTACTTTAATTTGGTGCAAAAAAATTTCAAAATTTTTGAGTAGAAATGTATTTTTTTACGTCCTAAAAAATACACGTTTCCCAAAACACACATTTAAAAAGGGACAGAGGGAGTACAAAATTATTAGCCAAACTAGTTTTTTTTTGTGAATAAGACAATTACAGTCCAAAAAGTATGCCTTTTTGGATTATTTTTTATCTTTAGTGAACTTTTTCAAGATTTTAATCATAGCTTTTTCACTTTTTAGATTACTTTCATACAGACGAACCAAAAATCAATGCAAAACTTAAAAATACAAAAAAAAATGTTTTTATTTTTCTAACTGTAATCACTTGTGCATGTTTCTCTTTGACAAAGCACTCTATTCATCCATAAACTTCTTGAAATAGGATATAAAACTTCTTCTCAGAGATTTCTGATGATGTTTGGGAAACCAAAACCCAGAAGAAGTGCTTATGCACTTGTATAAAGATCTAACCTGTGTTTATCAAAATTGGTTTTCCCTTTTTTGACGAGCAATTGATTGGTTACTTTTTGTGTGCGTATTTCCCCGCTTTTAATATTTGTTATATACAGTAGTAGTTTTATTGTCCTCAATATTTCCCTTCCCAGACACCCATTAATGGACACCAACTGGGCGTTGATTTGTTTACATATATATATATATATATATATATAAGATTTAAAATCATAAAACTTTTACTAAAAGTTTTATGATTTTAAATCTTTTTAAAGTATAGATAAGCATATTAATTGAAATTCGAAAAAAGTCAAAACAAGCATTTATCCAACTAAATACATTCCAACAAAATTCATAAATGCAATTAATTTGTCCAACTAATCCTCATTCTCAACACAACATTACACCTCACTATCCCTCTATATAAAGGCCACGGGGATAAAAGATAAGAACCATTAGTACATACCTTTCCATCCCTAAATTATCCTCACCAAAATATGCATTTCCATCCCTAAATTATCCTTCAGCAATGAAAAGAATGAAAATGAAGCTTGCATACATTGCAAACAATACTATAAGGAAAGCCACCTTGAAACAAAGAAAGAAAGGATTAGTGAAGAAGGCAGAGGAGCTTCAAATCCTATGCGGGGTTGAAGCGTGCATAATCATTTTCCACCCCTATGATCCTGAGCCAGAAGTTTTCCCTTCACAAACAGAAGCTCAAAGATTGATATCCAAGTTTAGGAATAAGTCTAAGTTAGAGCAACATAGAAGAATGGTAAGTCAGAAAGATTTCATTACGCAAAGGGTCACTAGTGTAAATGAGAAAATAGTTAAACATCAGAAGGAAGTTCAGCAAAAGGAGATGACTCGGATAATGTTTCAGTGCTTGAATGGCAAAGGATTCTTGCATTTGAACATGGTTGATCTGAAGGATTTAAATTCCTTCTTGGTCAATACATTAGGGATATTGAAAGGAGAATTGATTTTCTTGAAAAAAACCATTGAGTAATTTTGAAAGAGAGGTGGAGTTCTAGGAGTGATTATGCTTATTTCAAATTTCAGTATCAAATGGTAGATGTAGTTGTTTCAAGAAGTTGTTTCGAGACTTTAATTTCTAGTGTCTTGCTTCATTAAAAACAGTATGTAGTTATCGTTGTTATTGTTAGAGCTCTGTTCTTATTTACTGATCACCACAATAATGCTATAATAGTGAGTTCTTATTTTTGTTTTACTTCCTCATTGACCCCCCAAAAACTTGTGCTTTTTTCTCTTAGACTAAGCATTCTGTTCATCTATAAACATCTACCAGGAGATTTCTGATGATGAATAAATCAAAATGTTTGGGAAAAAAAGAAAACCCAGAAGAAGTGCTTATGCACATGTATAAACATATAACCTATGTACATGAAAATTGGTTTTCCGTTTGTTGAAGGGGAAATTGATTGGTTACTTTTTGTCTGTGTGTTTCCCATCTTTTAAGATATGCTTCTTAACATTGTTTCATTGTGGATTGGAGTAATTCACAGTATTGTTCATTTGCATGAGGGCCCTACCTCTGGTTTATTTTGACATTTTTCAGATGATATCAGTTTTTTTCATTACCATATCGAGGTTGACATTTAAATCCCTTCTTTTTGTGTGTGTACTTAAATTCTTTCAACTTTCTTTGGATGCTAATGCATCAATTTTAACCGGTGCTGTTTGTATTTTTCATAATCAAAAGGGTGAAACAACATGTGGTACTTTATTGATTGGAATCCAAGTTGCTGGGACTAAGAGTCATCAGCCGTGGTTGTAATTATGCAATGTAAGTGTCTTGATAACCACTTGGTTTTGCTGGGAAGGATGAGTTCTGGGATCATGTCATTAGCCTTGGTTCTAAATATGCAGTTTAGGTGTCTTGATAACCCCTTGGTTAAATGAAGTTGCCTTATCCTCAAATCTTCCATTTTGATAGCTTAACCATTTGTTCAGAAGCCGAATGATGGTTAGGGAAACTTTACAGGATTGATTAAGAAAGCATGCATTCTACGTTCCTTCAGAGCTGCATGACGTGGCACCCACGTTTTCCACCGGTCATCCAATGTGGGATTCCTCTGTGAGATCTTTAGGTCATATATTGAGGTAGTATTTCACCTTCAATACCAGCTTGAAGAAGGCAAATGCGACTTTAAGACGACCCTCAACGATCTCGTGGCCTGTTTGCTACTAAGTTATTTTGTGCTATTATTTTAGCGGTTTAATCTGTAGGTTGCCAACAGTCTAAAATAGTAAATCCCTTGAAGCAAATTTATTCATGTATCGTGTTTTTACTAAGGCCAAATCTGACTCTCTAGCTGAAGTTTGGTTTCCTGGCCTTCTTGTGCTGTAGAATATATCGTGTGTTCACTTCTGATTACTTTTTGTCATATTGGTTTTAAACTTTTAACTACTTGGTTTTATCGGACATTTAGTGCATTTGTTGGTTCTGACTCAAACTTCTTTTCAAGTACCCGAAAACAAAAAGATAACAAAAGAAGTTTCGCAACTACTATTATTGGAAAAGTTCCTTAAAACTATCATGAGAATCGAGTTTAGCACACAACGTAAATTGTGATAACCTACGCTGATGTTATGTGCGACAGATTGAATTTGGCCGAAGAAATCTAGTTCAAGCCTTGGTCTAGTTCTCAAAATTAAATTCGTAACTAGTTTCAAGTTTGAAAGAAATCTTTGGTATCGGTAGCCTCATTGAAATAAATTAAAACTTATTAGGTGTTTCAAGTGACGTCTTCTGTCGATCCCAAAAGGCTATGCCCGTAACTCTCACTTGAAGCATCCACACGATATCTAGGAACAAATCTCTGAGGTGGGACCTACAGAGCATCAAACGTCTCACAAATAAGATAGAGACACACGTAAACCCTAGCTATCTTAAATCCCAACTCAAGACCAAACCAATGGAACAATTGAGAAACCCTAACACACTACGAGGAACCCCATGGGGGCTCCCTCTAGGGGTGTAACCGGTCTGGTTCTTGGGGGTTTTTGATAGAACCGGGAAAAACTGGTTCAGAGAAAGCATGGAACCGAAACCGTTTTTAAGAGATCGGTTCTGTTCTGGTTCGGTTCTTCCCGGTTCGAAAGTCGGTTCGGTTCAGAGGGGGAGAGAGAGAAATCTATACACGATGGCATGCATGTACATACATGCATACACAAACCGATCCAATCGAGATACCAACAAAAGATCTAAATGAGACGCACATAATCTATTCACACACATCCAAATTGATCCTAAATGAGATACAAATCGAATCACATATACGCATATACATACATATATACATACACAAATCGATATGTACATTAGCAAATCGATCTCATCTCGTCATCGTCATGACCACCACCACGTCGATCGTTTAACTTCACCGTCATCCAAGACAACGACGATCTCGATCTGTGAGAGAGAGAGAGATCTCGACTTGATCTGTGTGAGAGAGAGAGAGAGAGAGGGAGACGATCTCTACTTGATCTGTGAGAGTGAGAGAGAGAGAAGAGAGAAGAGAGAGAGACGATAGAGAGAGTGTTGCCGCACATTTTACATTGGGTAGTGTGTAGGGTTTGGTTGTGTGTTATAAGAGTGTGTGACCGTGTGTATATATATACATATATCAATAATAAGTAATAAATAGAGTTATTTCCTAAATTTATCACCAAGTCATTGCCAGCCAAGTTGGTAAGCCAATTGATTTCCATGCGTGTGACTGAGGTTCGAATCCCAACCCCCTCATTTTTTGAGTTATACCCAGCCCCCTCATTTTTTGAGTTATAAGTGTATATATAATAGATATTTTATATATATGTATAAAACCGGTATGGTTCGGTTAGAACCGGGTTTAAAATTTCAAGAACCGGGAACTGAACCAGTTCTTAAAATTTGGAAATCTAAGAACCGAGAACCAGACCGGCTTATGAAAAAACTGGAGAAAAAAAACCCGGTTCGGCTCGGTTCTCCGATTCGGTTCGGTTTTTTCTTTTCTTTGTTCAGCCCTAGCTCCCTCAAAGGGAATCACTCAAGAAGTCCAAACCCTAACAACCCCCAAGGTTGCTATTTATAAGAAAGTACAAAAAATGAGGTCAAAACCTCTTTAAAAACGCACAGCCGCGCGCAGACCAACGTTGCTGCAGCCTTCCAAAGCTTAATAAACCTTGGTCTTGACCAACCGACACCAAGGTCCGGACCAACACAGATGCAAACTTCTTTTCACACCAAATTTTGTACCTTTCTTCGAACGTCTTGAATTCAAGGCATATCTTCAACACATCTGCACAATTAGCGCAATCCTGCATAAGTGTAGAGATTGCAAAAGATTGCAAATCTTGAAAATAAGTGGGATTGCAATACTCCAAGAAGATACGTCACGGCTTCCTTTAATCTGTTGAAAGAAAGAGGGAATTAGTATAAGACATGCAAAATGGTACTGCAGGACTATCAAATATTGTACTTTATTTGCTTTTACAATTGAATTAATCCAATGCTTTGAACCATGTAACACATGCAAAATGGTACTGCAGGACTATCAAATAGTTTGATAGTGTAATCGAGTGGCGTGTATCTAGTTTTGTTCACACTTCAAAAAAGAAAAGAAAAAGAAACACTACTTACAAATCCATGTGTGTAATTCTTAAGAGGGAAAAAACATAACATCTCCAGATCATAGCAAAGCAATGACACCAAACCAAATCGACAAAGGAAAATTCTTCTATGCATGAAATCACACAATTATAAATGCAGGACGCAACTCCAAAATCAAAGGCCCACATTAGAAATCTCCACAAACTTCGCAAACCCAGGAGAGGGAGGAGAGGCGTGGCATAAAAGTGGTTCTACTAATCAAGAATATTTTTAACAGAAAATAACCTACTATAGAAAATAGTCAACTATCAGAACACATACCTGCCTGAGATGCCTCGAGAATCTTGGGTGATCCGCTGTCGGCGGCCGCACTACTGATCTTACCTCATCCATAAGATGAGCCAAGCCCGCATTAATATTGTGATTGGCGTATCCACATTTTATCAACTCTATGTTAGATTTTTTATATTCCCTTCGTCCCATTTTAAGTGTCTCCTTTGGGAAATGTGTATTTTTGTGGATGTTAAAAAATATACTTCCGTAAAAAAAAATTTAAATTTGTTTTGCACCAAATTAAAGTACTCAATGACCACTTAAATTTGGTATAAAACAAATTAAAATTATAAAGAGAAATGTATTTTGCAGGGATTCGAAATTGCACGTATTCCCATAGTGGCCACTTAAAATGAGTCAGAGGGAGTGCTTCTGTAAAGACCCGGAATATTTTGATAAAGGCAATTCGCAAATAAAGTCGTAGGTTTTTCATGGAATTGATAAATGAGTTGAAATGCGGGTTTAATGTGCAATACGTGTTAATTTTTGACTTGTAGGTAGCACATTAGTAAATTAGGGGTGTGAGTACAATTTGCACCATATGTAAGTCTGGAGGAGGAGAAAATTTTCATTCTCTTCCCCCTTATCAAAAACAGTCGACTGCTCTCTCTCTCTCTCTCACCCTCTCGGCTCTCTCCCTCTCTTTCTCTCTTCATCTCTCCCAAATCAAGAAAACCCTCATCAAATCACCTTAAACCCTTCGTGTACTCGGTGTCTAGGAGCTTGAATCGCGCAAGGGAGCTCGGTAAAAAGGGCTGATTTTTTGGTAGAGTTCAAGGTGGGAAAAGCTAGGGTTTGTTGGATTTATTGGGTTTTGCTCAAAATCCTTTGATGTAGAGAAATTTCTATCTTTACTAAGCATTCTCAAGTGCTTGTGTGTGGATCAAACTCCAATTTGCTCTACCCCTTTGATTTTGCTTGAAAATCCATTTCTAGTCATTTTGGTTGGGGTTCGTGTTTGATCTTGTAAATGAATGAATTGCTTCATGAACTTGTTGTTACATAGTCCTAATGTTGCCCTTTGTGTTGGAAATTTACTTGGGTTGTGTTGTTTTGAACCCACACGAAAGCACCAAGTAAAGCTGTCAAAAAATATGCTCGTAATGACTTTGTATCGATACAAAGTTAACGTTGTATCGATACAAGATGGGCTGTTCAGAATCCGGACCAGGTGTATCGATACACCCTTTCAAGTGTATCGATACACTCAAGTGTATTGATACACCCTTTCATGTGTATCGATACAACTGGTCGAATTTTGGTCAGAATCATGTTTTCGTGACTCCTCTTGATTTCTTCGGGTTTGGTTGGTATAACCATCCTCCAAAACCTCGTTTCTTGTTCCAATACTTGTTCCGGACCTATTCGTTTGTATGATTAGAGATTAGTTGAGTTTCTATGGTTGATTAACCTTATGCTTTACGCTATGTGTGCCTAATTGATCGAAATTGATGAGAATCATGGATTGAACTAACATCGCGGGGCATGGGTGACACGATGACACGAACACATGGTTAATGTACTTAAAAATATTGAAAGTGAAAACATGAAATTGTTGATACTAGGGCCGTCTTTGGGACGTGTCGCTAGGTTTGATACTCGGTCCGTCCTATAGACGTTCGCGAGGGTTATGCCTTGGCCAAGGGGAAGATGATACTCGGGCCGTCCTATGGGCGTGTCGCGAGGGATACGGGGCCTATATGGTTGCCCGGAATTGATACTCGGGCCGTCCTATGGACGTGTCGCGAGGAATTTCTTAAAGAATTGATTAATCGAACGTGTGACACAAGGATACGACAAATTAGACACGAACGAATGGTTGGGTATACGTTGGGCACGTGAAAGATATTGTTGATAAAAAGTCCTGAAAATTGTGATCCTGTGAGCTTTGATTTGATTTGTCTACCTCACTTGAAACTTTGGGCATTACTGTATAAATTAAACATTTTCATCAGACACACTTGTACTTCATTATGTTTAGTTTTGGTAGACTTTTTCCTACTGGGCTAGTGAGCTCACCCTAATCATTTCAGGTACACAGCACGGAGTATGACTTGGAATGCGTGATGTGTGTGCATGCATCTATTTCGAAAGCTAGCAAGGAAGAGCTATGACAATCACTTTTAGCACTTAGATTTTGAAATGAAATGGTTTTGTGACTCTAAAACGATTCACTTCTTTTGACTCGGTTTTGTAATAATATTCAAACCTATGTATGTATTCTATGGGTATGGGGACCCGGTCGACTTATCGTGTAACTATTTGACTTGGAAGAACTTTTCAAACTTTGACCGTGGGCTTATCTTGTATATTTCATGTTTCGAAATTTGAGGGTGTGACAACTTGGTATCAGAGCGATAGGTTCGAAAACCTAGGAACCGTGGGGAGACTCTAAGTCTCGGGGTTTAAACCACTGCATTAAAATTTTTATGAAATCATATTTTCCCATGCATTGTGTGTGCTTGTGTGACATTTATAAACATGGTGCATTGTGTAGCATGGGGATAGTAGTAACGAGCATTGAGTGGAGTTGTGTGCCCGTGGAGAAGAAATGATCGGGGGCTTGACCCCATAGTGTGAGCTATGGTTTTGAGGAATAGAGGTCTAACCTCGTATCGAAGCGTATGAATTGTTTGCTGAGTTATATCACTAGTGATGGCAATGAAAACGAGTTTCCTGATTTGGTCGGAGTGGTTTAAGAATGACATGGATGATTGATTTGAAGGGTGACTGGCCAGCACACTTCAAAACAAACCTCTAATGTCACTCGGTTACCACGTGTGCGTGAGTAAAAGGTGTACCGAGAAGTACATGTGGTAGAGCAAGTGTTGATACTAATGATCATGTTGAGTCTTAAAATTGAAAGTGTGTGATTTTGTGTTTAATCCATATGCTAAATGTGTGACGTGATAGTGAGTACGGGCGGGTAAAATTTGGACACTTGTGTGGTATTTTAAGTGTTATCCCTTTACTTGAAGTTGTTAAATTCTCCTTTGATATCGCTATGATCTGTTAATGGTTGTTACTATTTGGAGTCGGTGGTCTTGCTTGTTGTAACTTGCTGAAGTTTGGGGTCCCAGTTGACTGGGTGTTGCTTATTTGACATTGAACTGACTGTTGGAGTTAAATTTTTGTTGTAGTGATTATAGTAGTATCCCCTCAAGCCTTCGAGTACGAAATCATGTTTTCCCTCTTTATGTGGGTTTTCCTAATTTGATTCTTTGATCTATGAAATTGGTTGTTGATTGATGAAATTGGGAGTGAAATTGACCTCCCTCCATGTTTAATTGTTGCCTAGCATCTCTAGTTTGAGCCTAAACTATCCGGTTTGTGTTTGGGTTGAAATTCCACACCTTATAGGTGAAAATATGCACTGTTTCTGTAAAAATAGCTGCTGTCTCAAAATTTCCAGCAGTGCTCCAGTTTTTCGGGTAGTTTCCGACCACCCTTTGACGTCCGTTTGGCCTCCAATCGTCCGGTACTTCGAACACTTGATTTATAGCAACGTGGTAACCTCAAAAACCATTTTGAAATCTTTAAACTATGACTTTGACACGTGATTTCGTTGGACACGTCATTATACGTATCGGATACATATCATATTGAGTTGGTTGGCCCATTTGGCGAAAATTGTGACGTTTTGAAAGAAAAGGGATACATAGAAATGTTTGATGAACTAAAAGTTTTGAGATGATGAAAATGGTTTCTATGACTCTAGGGTTCACCCGTTTGGTGTCCCTAGCCATGGGTGAACGAAGCCCATGAAATCCGGCTGGGGTGAACGGAGCCCACGAAATCCGGCAGAGGGATTCATTCCCTATTGAATTAGATGGTTGATTTTATGAAAAATTTGGAAATGGTAGTGTTTTGATGTGAAAATGGCGTTTTGGCAAACATTGGATACTTGGACACGAAATTGGACACATATGATACATTTTGGCAATTTGGACTTACTAAATGGATTTTCAAGTTTCATTTGGGTACTTTGAAATGGTTTTGGACACTTGGATACGTTCGGGACACGTGGATACATTCCATGGACACTTGGGTACATTATGGACACATATCACTTGTTTTAGCTCTCATTATGATTCTTTGATCACTTCTTTCATGACAACCCACATCATGTGCACTTATCATATTTATACACCTAGCGGTTGTAGTATGGTTTTCCTACTGGGCTAGTGAGCTCACCCTATCATTTTCAGGTATACGACGTGGAGAATGAGATTTGATGCTTGTGGAGTGATGCATTACATGGAGCTTATACATGCATGAAGTTATTTTTCCATCTTATAACTAGTATTTTTGGTACATGGCAATGTAACTTCTATTCACTCAATCTTTTGACTACTTGGACTTATGTAATAACTTTAAAACTTATGTTTAGGTATTTATGTATTCGGGGTACGATGTAGTACCACCTTGAGACTTGTTGACTTGACCACATATGTTGTGGAAGTTTGACTTGGACTTTTATATGGAGAATTGTTGACTTTTGACTTGTGCCATGTAGATGTTGTGGAATTTAGTTTGTTAAAAAGCAGGGCGTGACACTCGCTCTTTCCTTTGTTTCCAGAATTCTTATGACCATCACATTTAGTCATTTTCTTCTTGAAAAATTGTTTAAAATTTTTTGTAAATAAATCCATATCTTCAAGATCATACTCATCATCACAATCTGAACCTCTAGACTCGTTTTGAGAGGTTGAAAAAGCAATTGGCTTCGCCGAAGGTTTAGTTTTAGATTTCTAAGATTCAGTTTGTAACATGTCTGCCTCATAGGTTTGCAAAAGCCCAACTATCTCTTCGATAGATTTTTCTTTGAGTTTTCGTTTACCTTCAATCATAGTAACCTTTGTTTTAAATCTTTCAGGTAATGAACGCAAGTTTTTTTTAATAACTCCAGAAGCAGGAATAGGCTCACCCAAGGTCTCGCAACTATTGACAATAGAAATTAGTTTAGAGTAGAATTGATTAATAGTCTCTTCCTCTTGCATTCTAGTCACTTCAAATTCAGTAGTAAGTCTTTGTAACTTAGATTGCTTAACAACATTTGTTCCATCATGGCATGTCGCTAAAATATCCCAAGCTTCTTTCGCAACTTCGCAATTTGCTATCTTACGGTGTTCGTTAACATCAACAACACTAAACAATATGTCTAACGCATGATTATTAGCTTGTAGCCCTGGTTTTTTCGTGACAGACAGTTCTTAGGTAAGTTTAGAGACCTGTTTATCCTCTACTGTTTTCTCGGGATAGCTATACCCTCTAACACATGAATTCCAAATTTCCTCATCAACTGATCTCATAACAACTTTTATTCTAGATTTCAAATAGTCAAAATTCTCATTGTCCAGGATAGGTATATGACTAAATGAATGATTCATATTAGCGTTCATATTTATTGATGCTAAGGATACACTCTAGGAAGATCCCTGATATAATGAGCGACGCGCTCTGATACCAGCTAAGATTTCTTGTTTAGCTATTCAACGATTTAAAAGCAAATAAACAATAAACTACAAACACGCAAAATTACATGGAAAACCCCAAAAAGGGTAAAAACCATGGGAAGGAACCAAACTGTCATGCCCTGGATTTTTAATATAAATAAATAAATAAACATTTCTTGCCCTGGAGTATGCCAATGAAGCTCATATTAGTCCAAAACCACCTCACTACATTGATATTCATAATAAACAACAACACTAAGTTCGGCACCCATATCCCATGTCATTTGTCTTAAAATATTACATTCTTTGAAAATGATAAAGTTTTACAAAAAGATGTATGCCATGCTCTCAATGGTCAAGCACACCAAGTATTCCAATTTAGGCACCTCGGCTAATACCTGAAAAAAAATAAAACAAAGGGGTGAGCAGTCACTTCGCCCAGTAGAGGATCCCCTTACATACACATTCACCAACACGTCAATGAAATGTAATGAATTAGAAATATAACATAAAATTGACATCTACAAGAAAAATTTTAAGAGTATCATTCCATCATAATAACAAAGTGGTGACGCACCACATGTCACCCAAGTACATCTCTACGACACAAAATTTAGATAACTAGACGTTGAATTTTCCCTTCAACCACAAGATAGTTCACAACGTGACTACACATCAAACCTCCGGGTGTTTCCCCAAATCACATTAGCCGGGTCCAACAACCCTCGTACCAAACAATTTTTAAGATACTGTAGCATAATTTCAACCAATAACCTTTATCTTTCTTTCTTTCCTCTTTCCAATTCCTCCGTCAATCATTGCCTCGTTATCATTTCTTTCACTAGGACATATTCAATCTACCTCTCTTAAGTTCGTCAACATATCTGTCGACTCACGCCAGTCAATATCACACACTAGCGAATGACCCGTGCCTAAAGGCACTCCAACAAACAAAATTTGAGTATGAAATATTTGAATGATATTCCAATTCCATGAAGTTGCAGTTCCAAGCTAATATCATCGTCCGCTTGACCATAAACATCATACCATTTAGCAACTGTAAAACCATTATTTTTTTCTTACCCAATTTATGTAATTAATTTTGGTTATTACATGATTGAAACTTTCCTTTTCAATTGTAGCTGTTATTACGTGATTGAAAAGGGAGCGGAAATTTGTGTTCCCAAATTAGTAATCATGAGTAAGGAAGGGGGGAGAAAGAGAGAGTATCAAAATAGGCAACGTTTTTGGGTTCCCATGTATGATTGGCCATTTAGGCGGCAAAATCTAAGCCCGAAAATGCATCTTGACCACCGATTAAAAGCTTAACCGATCTAAGCCCTTGAGAGATGGCGTAAAAATCAATCTCAACCATTCATTGAATCCAAGGGCTGAAAATATAAGAGATTCAAAACACTGAGCCCTTTTATAATATAGATGTAACCACAACTTATAATATAGCATTCATCACGCATCCAAGCATTTCATAAGTATCCGCACCCCAACACAAGTTTAAGTATCTTTTACATATCCACGCATCACATAATACCCTATAAGTGCCTCTCGGCATCCCCATGTACCCACGTATGCTACACACACTCATGTATTCAACATAAACCCAATTTGTATTCGTATGAGTTCCACACGTGTCCACGTACTCACAACTAATCATCTAACGACCCTCGTACATCCATAAGCATCCATGTATACTACAAGTATTCAGCTAATGCTCCGAGTATTCCATAATTATCTACTTGTCGAGCTACATATCCAAGTGTCTGTTTGTGTATTCAACCAAGTACCCAAGTGTCCATGTACCCGCTCGACTCCTCATTTAAGTTTACCCATAACCTATTGTGTCTCGTGTCATATTCGACCATTTTTATAATTGAAGCTATCATTTTCATTAGTTCATCAATTTTAAGCTTGAGAATATAGAAATCCTCTTCCTAGCGATTCCCTGAGTGATTTCCCTAGTGCATCAACTTACATTTCATTCAATTACTCATTTCATAATCAATCTAAAGTGAGTGTAACCAATTCGCTTGACTCAACCCAATGGTGTCCGGTATACCCAACTATCACGTGTCCCAAACCCACAGATATTCTCCAAGTCCACGTCGTAGCTGTTCGCTACACGTCACATTGGTTAGAAACTACGTCAAGCTAATTTAACGTTATCAAGACCAAGGGTCATGGTTGGCACGTCGGAAACATGATCGGGGTCAAGGAATACTAAATGAGCAACATAATCAACAAAATGGTCAATACCAAGTAGGATTTGTAGTGAACAAGACGTTGAATGAAGGCCCCAAACACCCAATGGTCAAGGAAAGGCTTAAACAAAATTCGGGGTCCAGAGCTGCCTGGTATCAATACCCGAGAATGGGGTATCAATACCAGTTGGTTTAAAAAAAAAAAAACAGAATGTGCTGGTATCAATACCAGTTCTCAGGGGTATCAATACCAAATGGCTTCGCGTAGAATTTGACAGTTTTTTCAGATTTCCTCCCAAGTCCTATTTTGATGGTTTAAGCTCAATTCAAGGGTTTCAAACAACAAATAAACATGGAGGAAAAGTAAACCAACTACCAAATGAGTAATCACACAATGAAATTCATAAATCAAAAAGCAAATGAGGGAGAAAACCCACTTTAATGGAGGAAAAATAGTTGTACACATTCAATCACCCAATATGTGCAACATTCAACCATAAATCACTTAGCAATCAAGTAGAGAACCCCTACCTCAACTTTTTAAGCTTCAATTACACCTTGCTTCAAAACCCTAGCTTTCTCCTTGTTGGATTTCACCAAAAATCAGTCCCTCCTAGCCTTTCCACACAAAATCCATGCTCCCTGGATCTATAAGGGTTTTACATGTTTGAGATGAGTTTTGGTGGGAGAGGAGAGGAGAGGAGAGAGAGAGCGAGAGAGAGAGCCGTGAGTTTGAGAGGGAGAGAGAGAGCAGTCGGTTTAGGAGGAAAAGAGGGGGAGAGAAATTTCTCTCTATATCTCTCAATCCCACCCACACACACATATAACAAGATAATTGCACTCACACCCCTCCTTTATTACATTACACAATCAACCAAGCCACACCACCACAAGTTATTTCCCAACAACTCCTCACATTTAAACATTTAAAATATATATTTTTAATATTTCCTCTGTTTATTTATAAAAAGAAATCCTTTGAAATTCCGGGTTTCTACACAAACACTAAAAATATCATTGTGCGATTACAACCGACCCATACTCACAATTGAAACTCTTCTCAATTGACCCAAGAACCGATTGCCGAATCCTCGTTTATTGCTCAAAGTGTTTGATTGCCGCGCATCTTGAATCCTCAAGCCCTCCAAATGCTCCGAGAAATCCACTGGAAGAGAGACTCAATCAACTTGAATCAAACGTTGAAGAACAATTCTTGGAGTATAAGATTGTATTGCTCAGTACTACATAACGTCAGAACTCCGAGACCCATAAAACCGCAGAATGAAAGAGAGGCACTGCTTTCTATTTGTAACGTCCGAAAGTCAAACTGCCAAAACTTTCCTTATCGAGGTAGAACTCTCTTATAGTAAAATAAAAACTTCTCAATCCGATTAGGACCAAATTCCTCTCATGAAAATCCTTCCGAACATTAGTGCCCCATATTACTCCTATGTAAATCCTTCCAAATATAATTGCCATTGCCCTTCTTTGGAACCACGTGCACCTCCTTTTGTATTGTCCAAGAGTTGGAACAGTTTCTTTCAAAATGGAATCAAAATTAATGCCGGAATTTGATTGCAAAATGGAATCAAAATTAATGTCTTGACTTTGATTGACTACACACTCACGGTCCCTCGTTATAAGACACATTAAATTTCTTCCACATCCTATACAGACACTCTAAAAAGAATAAGGAAAATAAATTACAACCAAATAAAAGGAGATACACAATGGCCTAACCAAAATTGGATAACCAAAACTTGCCGCATAAGCTTTTGGTTATTCATTTAAGGTTGATAAAGTTAGCAATGTGAAATCCTACACTGGTGTTTTTTGTCCATAACAAAAAATAATGGACCCTCATTACCTTTTCAAATAATAAATAAAACTTGCCATATCATTTTTTCAAGCTACAAAAATAGTTTTTGAAACTATTTTTGAAACTTCTATTAAAAAAATAGTTTTAAAAAAAAAAAAAAACAATTTATCAAAATAAACCTTTTCCTTTCAAAAGTTTTTAAAAAACAGTTTTTAAAAATAAACTTTTGAAAAAATAGTTTTTAAATTGAACTTTTTGAAAAAATTGTTGAGTGATAGAGAGAGAAGGGAGGAGAGAGAATGTTTTGTCATATGTGAAATGGTGGGTGTACTTGATTGCATAGATGCGGGTCCACTAAATTTGGTTATTGGCAAAAGGTTGCTAGTTTTGGTTATTCAAGGGCCAAAATGGTTAGTTGCTAAGGGGTTGATAAATTTGGTTATTCCAATGTGAGCACTTTTTTGAACAAACATACCTAACCTTAGCAACATTTTGGTTTTAGTTAGGCCAATGTGGATGCTCTAAAGCTAAACGTTTGTATGTTAGCTTTTTATGGATGATATGTTTTGCTTAGTATTTGGTCGTTTAAACACTGAAAATGGTTATTGTAGACACCCCAATTTTTTTTATCCCCGTGCCCGTTTGAAAACCCCAATGATGGAAAGAACGCTCGGAATATACCTCGGAATGATCCCTCGGGACGAACAAGTCAAAAGACCGCGAATCCTGGAACGAATGACAGCTCCTCTGTTGCAGAACGAATCTCATCATGATGACTTGAAAACTCGAAAGGCCATGGCATAGCTCTACATTTTGCCATGAGGAATTTGTCTAACGTGTAAGTCGATCGGTTTTCCTCGCCTATAAAAGCCGAGCTCCATCAACGGGTTCAGCACCAAAAAATTTTAGCCCAAACCCTCCCTTTCTTGAAACTCTGTTATCCCCTTACTCTGTCAAAAATCACAGTCCATTCCAAATCACTATTATCACTCGAAAGCCGTATAAAAATCATACTTCAAGATCCAAACCCAGAAAATCGCAAACTTTTCGACCCAAGTGTTCGATCCAGTAAGCTTCCCCAAGGCCGATCATGAACAACACCACCAAACTTTTCGGCCCAAGCGTCACCCCCGGCCGTGGTACTTGAACCACCACCGGCCAAACCATGTGCTTCACCTATCTCCGTCGTGCAACTAGACTCGGTTGTACGTAACTCCTCACTACTGATCTCCACCCTATGGGGTGCTTCACCCCCAATTTGCACCGCACGGTGTTCGGTATCAACGGAACCCACTTTGTTCAAATCAATTTTGCTCAGAGATGATGAAACGAGGCATCCATGGCCGAATGGGCCACCACCTCTTCCTCCTTGTGCGCTGACCGTGGTGATTTGTCACCGGAGGTGGTGGGTCGGTTTTGACTACCGCCAAGACTCGCCATGGGTTTTGGAAACGAGAAAATTAGATCAAAATTTGGAAGGGAGGAGAAGAAATTTGAACAAGGGTAGTCGGTTTCTGTTCTTTGCGAAGTATCTGATCTGAAATTTGAACACAAGGAAAGAAACCCAGAAGTTTGGCGGTTACGAACCAAGATGAAAGGAAAGCCAATTGTGCCGCACGGTGCACCCAACTTCTGCCGTACGGTATGAGCCTTAAAATCTTTGTAATGCCCGAAATTTCTTAAACATAATTTAAATACATAAATCCACGTGGCAAGTCAAAAGCCCACGGTCAAAGTTTAACAAATCCGTCCAAGTCAAAGTAGTTACATGATAAGTCGAACGGGTACCCATACCCATGAAATAAGTACATAAGTTCGAGTCAAAAGAACGAATCAATTAGAGTTACACGATCATCTCTTTCCAAAAATATAAGTTCTAAAGATGATGCCATAACTCTTCCATGCTAGCTTTCATAATATATAGATGCATGCACACGCGTCAAGCATTCCATGTCATATTCCATGCTGTGTACCTGAAATGATTAGGGTGAGCTCACTAGCCCAGTAGGAAAAATTCTACCAAGACTAAACATAATGAAATACAAGTGTGTGATGAGGGGTGAGAGGGTGAAATAACACAACAATGCTCAATGTTCCAGAAGAAGCAAACCAATCGAGTCCAAACTCACGAATTCCTAGGGTTAAGGGGGTTTTCGTCCAGAGTGTCCAATGCGTGCCCACGCATACCCCACCTTTCGTTTGTGTCCAACTCGTCATACTATTATGTCATGTGTCATTTAATCAGTTCTTAAAGAAATTCCTCGCGACATGTCCATAGGACGGCCCGAGTATCAATTTCGGGCTACCATATAGGCCCCGTATCCCTCGCGACATGTCCATAGGGCAGCCCGAGTATCATCTTCCCCTTGGCCAAGGCATAACCCTCGCGAACGTCTATAGGGCGGACCGAGTATCAAACCTAGCGACACGTCCCAAAGATGGCCCTAGTATCAACAATTTCATGTTCTCACTTTCAATATCTTTAAGTACATTAATCACGTGTTCATGTCATCGTGTCACCCATGCCCCGCGATGTTAGTTCAACCCACAACTCTCGTCTAGTTCGATCAAATAGAGACACATCGCGTAAAACACAAGGTTAATCAACCATGGAAACTCAACAAATCTCTAGTCATATAAGCGAATAGGTCCGGAATGAGTATTGGAACAAGAAATGAGGCTCGAAGGATGGTTATACCAAGCCAATGCCCGAAGAAATCAAAAGGAATCACAAAACATGATTTTTGGCCAAAAAGGGCATTTGTATCGATACAGATGGGGTTGTATCAATACACAAGGGTTTTGTATCGATACAACAAGCCCGGATCCTGAACAGTCAATCCTGTATCGATACAAACCCCTTTTGTATCGATACAAACCCCTTTTGTATCGATACAAGCTCCTTACGAGCAGATTTTTGACAGCTTTTCTTGGTGCTTTCGTGGTAGTTCAAAACAACACAACCCAAGTAATTTTTCAACATAATGAGCAACATTAGGACTCTATAACAACAAGTTCATGAAGAAATTCATTCATTTACAAGATCAAACACAAACCCCAACCAAAATGACTAGAAATGGGTTTTCAAGCAAAATCAAAGGGGTAGAGCAAATTGGAGTTTAATCCACACACAAGCACTTGAGAATGCTTAGTAAAGATAGAAATTTCCCTACCTCAAAGAGATTTGATCTTCAAGAGAGTTGGAAGACGAACCCTAGCTTTCCAAGAAAAACCCAACCGGAACTTTTCTCAACACCGGAGTGAACAAACACCACCAACGCATAGCTTGCGAGATTTCCCGAAGGTTTTGTGAAGGGGTTAAGGTTGGAGTGTGAGATTTTGACGTTTTGTGGAGGATTTAGTGGAGAAGAGTAATGGAGGAGATGAGAGAGAGAGAGAACAGTCGGCTGGAGAAGAGAGGGAGGGAAAATGTGTGTGTGTGTGTGTCCCCCACACCACATGCACCCTTAAAGCAAAAGGCCAAATTACACCCTTAGTCCAAAATTTGTTAGTGTAATGCAATTTGATCCAACACTACTTCTAACACCACATAACCAAACACTTAACCATTCCAATTAATTCCTCACATTTCCCCAACATTATTTCCGGAAAAATAATATAATTTTACGGGTCTTTACAATCTCCAATACACCACACGGAGGTTTTCCTCTTATCTTTTCCAAATCGCACGGTGATTCGCCCCTTGTTATCAAAATTGCACTTACCTCCTTTCATTTGTTCATACTTTTAAGAAAACCCACTATGACCTCCATGGCATTTATCATTATAAAATTGATTTTCTAAAAATCATTTAAGTCCTCCACGGCATTTATCTCTGCTAAATTGATTTTTTTTTAAATCATTTAAGTCATCCACGGCATTTATCTCTACTAAAATTGATTTTAAAAATTGATTTTCTAAAAATTATTTAAGTCCTCCACGGCATTTATCTCTGCTAAAATTGATTTTAAAAATTGATTTTCTAAAAATCATTTAAGTCCTCCACGACATTTATCTTTGCTAAAATTGATTTTATAAAAATCATTTAAGTCCTCCACGGCATTTATCTCTGCTAAATTGATTTTCTAAAAATTATTTAAGTCCTCCACGGCATTTACCTCTGCTAAATTGATTTTCCAAAAATCAATTAAGTCCTCCACGGCGTTTATCCTCATTAATTGATCTTCTAATCATTTTAAGTTCTTTGCGGCGTTGATTGATTCTCGTTTACCAAACATCATTCGTTTTTCCCTCGTTGAGAAATGAGGAGTCAATTTTCATATTGCATGACGGCCCCAAAGAACTACGATTGGTCTGATCCCTACAAACAGGGTACGTAGGAAGCTCTAAGCTCGACCACATTTTATTTGATTACTTGTTTCCATGCCGGGGTGACTGAATTGGGATGTCTATATCTTTAATGCGATTTGAATCAACACAATGATGACTAAGCCTCGTTAAAGAGGGGGAACTGTAAACACCCCAATTTTCGATCCCCGTGCCCGTTTGAAAACCCCAATGATGAAAAGAACGCTCGGAATATACCTCGGAACGATCCCTCGGGTCAAACAAGTCAAAAGAGGCCTTTTGAATACGGTACACTTCTCTCTCTCGCACGGCATGAAAAACAAAAAAAAATTCCACTCCCACCGTACGGAACACATAGTTGTACCGTACGGTGCAACCATGTATGCTGCATGGCACATCTCCCTTAAACCATGAATCCTGGAATGAATGATAGCTCCTCTGTTGTAGAACGAATCTCATCATGCTGGCTTGAAAACTCGAAAGGCTATGGCGTAGCTCTACATTTTGCCATGAGGAATTTGGCTAATGTGTAAGTCAATCGGTTTTCCTCGCCTATAAAAGCACCAAAAAACTTCAGCCCAAAACCTCCCTTTCTTGAAACTCTGTTATCCCCTCACTCTGTCAAAAATCACAGCCAATTCCAAATCACTATTATCACTCGAAACCCGTATAAAAATCATACTTGAAGATCCAAATCCAGAAAATCGCAAACTTTTCAGCCCAAGTGTTCGATCCAGAGGGTTATTCCGAAGGTATAAGCCGTGTTCTTTCGTCGAAGTCTATAATTTCGACAATATGAGGGGTGATATCAAGCTTGGGTAGGCCTTCCAATGCTTTTCCCGGGCTTGGTAATCCACCATCTTCAACAAAATGTGATAATCTTCGGTTATCGCAAAATCTCCACAACATTATTGTGTGATTAATCCATAATCACTCGGTTTTGTTCTTTCTTGAAGGAAGTACATTCTAAACTTTCAAATAAAGGTTTTTTTTTTGGAAAGAAAATGACTGAGTTTGATGGGTTTTAAACCGTGGAAAATACAATTTTAGCTTCTGCCAAGAAAAACAAAATTTTCAAAATCATGGCTTAAAGTATGCCGTACGGCACACTTTATAAGCTCCACAGTACAAAAAGGGTGTGCCATACGGCACAAGTGGTAAAGAATAAATTATATTCTCTGTTTTCAAAATCCGATGCTCTGCTTTCTATATCCGGTGTTATTTTATTATGGTTTACCCCCTGTTATTCCATTTCACTATCCTTATGTCCTTCTACTTTGTTTTATTATTGTCATAATTATTTGATTGTTATATGAATAAAAGTTTTGCATAAAATGTTTTCTAAAAAAATCCCACAAATATTTAGTAAAAACCGGGTATTTCCCTGGCGCGCGGGGTGCTTTTTCAAACAAAACCTTCCTCATTCGTAACCTGGCTCCTGAATCCAAAATCTTTATTTTTTCCCAGACCGAACCCCTTTTCAGCGGCACGAGAGTCATTATTTTCTTAAAACGGTTTCTCGGGTACCAAACATTTTCCAAAAAATAAAATCCCAGGTGGCGACTCTAAAATTTCTTTTTCCAAGATTCCCTTTTTTTTTCAAACAAAAGCAAATCGCGGAGCCATCCACAGATATGTTTTATGACATTTGAAAGTTTGAAAAGTGTTTGCTTGTGTTGAAAGTTTTGTCTATATTAGAATTCTACTTGTTATAATAAATTGCACCTTGCTTGCCAAGGCTCCAGGGGACCATTGCGTCTCGGTGCGCCATGAGCCATTTAAAACACTGATATGTATGAATATCCTTCAAGGCCTCAGGAAAGATGATGTATCCTAACACTCCTAATTGTAAGTGAAGTTTGGCTAGGACACTTTGGTGGGTAGGAGCAGATTATATTGCCTTATGTTTTTTATAATACTTTGGTCAGTTGCAGCACTATTACTGAGTTTGGAATGAGTTTGCCGCACTATTCGGGATGAGTTTCTCTTACGACAAATGTAATTACATTATGTAGCACCAGATATTACATGAATTTAATCTCTATATAATCTACAAAATAAAAGGCTTGATTTATTAATATAGGGCATTGGTTAAACCCTCAACCCTCTTTTCGAAAGAGTTAAGGATATGCTAATGTTTTGCGTTTTACTTTAATGGCTATAGAGATGGGTAACCCAAAAAAGGGAAAGGCTATTTGATCGGCTCTATTGCTATTCTTTTTAAAACTTTGTTTTATATAATTAGTTATCGTTAGTAAAGAAAAATCCAACTTGTTTTTATCTATCAAAACTCCAACTAAATACCATAAATTTTTGCAATTCATAAGATGAAGTGGTAAATCTTTTGGGATTGCCTTTTCTCTATTAACTAAGAACCTATTTGTAAGATTGAATATATATGACTTAGATTGGACTATATACAAAATAAATAACCATATAGGTGGTATTTTGTTTATATTTTTTGGTACGGGTAAAGCACCCAATGTACATATAATTTTACTACATGTGCGATATAAAATACTATGGGAGAGTAATATAAATAACCGATCACTATTAACCCAATGGATAGCTAATTTTATGGAATATCTTCTAGCTTTCACTATTAGTCTATTCTAACAAACTTGCCCCTTATTTAGTACTCCACTGTTCCAACGTATCAATGTTACATCTTTCTCTTAAACCCTAAGAAATTATACTCGTGCCCGCCAAAACTATTTTGATACTTTTCGGAAGAAGTTTATGCATTGTAATTGTGCATAGTGGGAGTGTGGAAAAGTATTTTACACATTAAGACCAATAATAGTGATACGGTCATATTCTACCATGTCCCATGCACCGTACAATGTGGAACTGTAAATGATTCATGTGTGTAAAGACCAGGAATCTTATAAAAAAATCTTTTCTTTATTTTATTCATTGTAAGTAATGTGAATGAATTAATGATGGTTTTTAAAGCGTGTCTCCGTCAAATCAATTGTATGGGTGTGTATATCTTGGTGTACCGAGGGTTTGATAAATGTCAGGGATACCTGTTTTGATGTTGTGTGGGTGTTTGGAGATGTTGAAAATGTGTTAGAAATGATTGGGGTTTGAATCGGTGAAGGTAGTAAATGTTAAGAAATTTTCTCAGTGGATATCGGTATGGGTTTTTCTTGATACCGGTATCCAGCGAATCCAGCGAACAGAAGGTCTAGATACCGATATGGCTTTTCTTTTATACCGATATTTAGATGCATTTTCTGCAAATTTTGAGCTTATCACAGACTTCTATAAAAGGAGTCCTTGGCTCATTTCTTTACTCCAAAACCACGAACCAAACCCTAAAATCACCCCTCACCCTTCTCTCTTCAACATCTCATATATTTGGGTTTCCCCCCAATCCACTTCAAATCTTCAAGATCTACGTGTTGGAAACATCAATCTCTCTTGGATTTCAAGTTTTGGCATTCTAGAGGTAAGAACTTGCATTTTCGGGTTGGTTCTCTCTCTCTCTCTCTCTCCCCCCCCCCCCCCCCCCCCCCCCCCCCTGTTTTTTGGTGGAAGACTCCTCCTTTTCCCTTCTTTTTTACTTGATCTAGTTCCTTGATCGCATAGTGGAGCTTGGACGGAGTTTATTCTTGGAGTATGGAGTCTAAATCGACTAGGGTTAGGGTTTTGCTTGAAACTCATTATGGTAGGGATTTCTTCTTTTATTTCTAAGTGTTAATGGTTGATTTATTGCAAAAGTTTCTTGATTGATCATGTCTTCCTTGTTTAAATTCAAAGTTCACCTTGTTCTTGGTTTTTGGATTGAAACCCATGATAGATCTTGATAAGTGTTGTTTGTTTCCATTGTTTAATTGAAGTCTCATCAATTTCTATGTGTTTTGGTTCATCGGTAACTTAAATCCCTGTGTTTGGTCCTCATTGTTGAGTTTGGGTGGAAAATATTTGAAAATCAGAAAAAAAAAAAAAAGGCTGTGCGTGTCCCTACTTCCTGGAATTTTTGTTTGGACGGTTTTTGACAGATTTGCCCATCCGTTCTGTTTTGGTTCGGGTCCCTCCCTTGGTTATTGTTTGGCGCTTGTTACCTCTTTTCACATCGAATACTTGTGTTTGGCCTACCTTCGTCACACTAAGGGTTTCGAAAAAAAAACTTAAGTTATTAAGTTGGTTAATCTTGGATACACGTTGGGCACACATCAAAGGAACGTTGAAATGATGACTTGATACATGGTATGGGTCAAATGCACGTTGGCGAGTTTGAAAGAGGATAAAGGAATGATTTTTAGCAAATGCGAGAGATTGGAGATGAAAAGGAAAGCGATAGTTTAGTGTGCGTGTGTGAGGACACGTTGAGTAGATAAAAATGAATTTTTAGAGTATAAAGACATTGTGGCCACCAACGTAAGTCTCACACTTACACGAAAGAGTGGGTTATGGGACCATGTTGTTGAGTATAATGAATTAAGCTGATGACACCAGATTTTGCCCCACCCTTATTTTATCAAATCAAATCGATGACATTGGATCATCGTAAATCAAAAGCAGCCTTATCGAGTAGAACATTCGGTTCCCAGTAAAGGTAAACGGGCAAGGTACAAGATACTGATGCCACGACATCAATTATAAATACCAATTATATCTAACATCAGCATGTGCATAGCTTGGATGACAAGCACGCCATTTCAGGAAGCTGTAGACCTCCCTTCTATACATCTGACAGAAATCAGCTCCTGGAAGCTCGTTTCTGGGCCTACCGGTCAGGTATACCATCAGGACATCCAATCGAGCATCAGACCATTGGATGTACCCATCTCAACATTACAGAGTGACTGGTTCAAGCCGCATCAAGATCGGACGATGATTGGCCGTTGAACCATCACTCCCCCTATACCCTTACCTAATAAAAACCAACGAACAGAGCCAAAAGATCCAGGTTTTATCTGTATAACTTCAAATCTAACCAAAATTCATATTTAAGTTTAACATGATGAAATTAAATCTCACATTAGGAATCAAGCGATTCTGAGCCCGTTTGATATTTTCGAGGACACCGCGCTTCCCGAATCGGCCGATTCCATGATCATGGACATCGAGACCCAATTTTCAAGATCTAAACCATTGATAACTCATTTCTAATCTTATTGAAGTCCCTTGTAAAATTTCAGGTCAATCGAACTTCGTTTGGTCATCCGATCGCTTACAGCACTCCGTTTCAACCGAAAGCCAGGCGATCGCATTTCTCTATCTTCGGAGCATAATTTGGAAAAACAGATGTCTCCATGACGCTCAGAACACTTCAAAAACCTAGGGATACCTCCCTGGACATTCCTGGATCAAAGAACTGTACGCAAGCACGGTCGAGCCGGGGCTGCACCGCGCAAAGCGGTGCAAACCCCATGGGAGTCCATAGTTTGGATGCCTATAATGGTGTCCCCATGGCTGGTTTCCATGTGTCCTTAGCTTAGCCACTAAGTAAGCCCAAAAGCTATAAATATGAGAAGCCATTTTCTCATTTTTCCACACACACATCACACACCTCTAAGTTTTCGTTCCTCCGTTCGCTAGCGTTTGACATAGCGGGGAACTGAAACTCGGAGATCACTAGCTTTAGGCGGTAGCTCTGCCGGGTTTCTTAGAAAGGAACCTCGGTAGTCAGAGTTGCGTCAAAGCTCTGCTCGATTCCCCAGGCGAAATCTTGGGATTCATATAACACGCGAAAGCATTGCTAGTTTTTCTCAAAGAAGAACTGCCGGTGGTCAGGGCTACGCGGAAGCGCTGCCGAATTTTCGGTAGAATCTTTCACGGTCATAATGGACGAGTCTACATCAACCAGTAATGCAGTTACTGTGTCCGAGTATCGTCGCAGATTCCCAGGTCTTCTGATTACTCTATCTGAGTATCGTCGCAGATTCACCGGTCCTGCCGTTACTCTATCCGAGTATCGTTGTAGATTCCCCGGTCCTGCCGTTACTCTGTCCAAGTCCAGACTCTAGATTCTCCAATCCTGTCGTTACGCTGCCCGAATTTCGACTCCAAAATAAACCAATTTCTACCAGAGGCTATAGCCGATTTTTCGGTCGATTTTATACATCTGATTCTCCACCCGGGGTTCGAACCGGAATATCAATTGTTGCTTACTTGCTTTCAGCATGTAGTAGATACCTAGAACTGTACTGGCCCGGCAACCGCCAGGGCCAACCCCGAGCCCAAACCGGACGTATTTATACTGCATATTGATTTCCAGTCAGTCTAGATGTTCATGAAATCCATCTATAAATAAACGTACATTATCGTTGTGCACCGCGTCAGTCTAGTTAGGGTTTTGCGGCGAGGAATACCAAAAAACTATCAACACGGCGTACGCGCCGAAGGGGTTTGGTACTTCAAATGGGTCCATTGCGAGGCTCTACCATCACCTCTGGTCTTTTCTGTATCTTCTAAGATCGCTATAACCTTGATTTGACTAGCTGTCCGGGTAGTCAAACAAAACTTCCAATACTAAAAGCATCAGGATTAATTCAATGAATTCAGCTATATTTTCCTCTATCGGACTGAGGTCCGAACTACGGAATGACCTGATTCCCCCAAGTGTGGGATACGTAGGCAGCCCGACGAGGGTTCGGTCACAACAAGAGCAATGTTTTCACTTAACACGATAACATCATATTATCACAGTTATTTCCCGTGCCCCTATCGCAGATCTGCCTTAGGGCAACCAGTTATGTTGTTCGAGTGCTCGCAAAGCCAGACTATTATTTATCTATTATATCATTCATACTGTATTCTGTGTGCATTTTCAGATATTGTCATGCATGCCAAGGGGTCGTAGGGTCCGTCTTGACCTTGTTTCGGATCCGCAACCAGCTTCTCCCCAAAGTTACCAAAATACCCCTGTGTCAATACCAGGGTCAGCTCTTCCCCCAAATTACCAAACTATCACTGTGTCACTCCCAGGGTCGGCTCCATATCAAAATTACCAAAATACCCTTCCACCATACCTAGAGTCTGTCCAGCCTACAAATTTGATTCGATAAGCCACCCGAGCCCGCCGATAGTCATCCGAACCCCCGAAACCAATTTTTTCCAAAATACTCCTCGTACTTCGAAAACCTATTTTTGATATATAAACCCTACCAGGGACAACCTAGGACATGCCCAAGACAATTTTTCGGCTCTGGGCGACGAAATTTAACTTTTTACCACAAAGTCAACCGAGTCAACTGTGCTCACTTTTACCATGTAAAACTATATCAGATCTTTACCGTGGATCACCGGGCATCTTTTTCAGGCTCCGGTCATGTTTTTTCAACTTTCCACTATAAAAACTATCATATCTCTTATAATCACTTTTACTCTTCAAAATTGTACCGGATATATCTCGGGGCATGCCGGCAGCCATTTTCTGCTCCGGACGGGACTTTTACAACTTTTTACACGGACTTGCAAACTGCATTCTGAACCCATTTTTGGCCATGTAGCCACCTAAATAACATGCCGGGACCCTCGTTGACTATCGGTACCCCCGGACGCCGAATTATTTAATATTTTCCCCACCGAGTCCTGTAGTCATTTTTGACCCGTCTCTAGTCTAGGAATCTTCCAGAGATGTCCCGAAGTTTCCACTCATTATATATCCCTAGCTTTTGTCACCGCCGGAGTCCGACGTGATCCTCCGAGTACAGTAAAAATGCCTCCATATCCCGCTAGTACAAATTCCCCAGCGATCATTAACTTCTCTAGAACTTTAGCTTTTCTTCCGAACTAAGCGAGATCTGATTTCTCCTGAGGCCGGAGACTACGTCGGCAGCCGGATGACGGCTCGATCTCGAATAAAACTTTTTACTTTCTCGAACTACGTGATGACCTGATTCTCCTAAGACCAGAGATATGTAGGCAGCCCTAAGACCGGGCTCTGTCCAAATCTTATTTTTGTACATATTCCCCTTTCTTTTGTTAACGTCTCATGCAATGAAATACATTTATAGACAAACAATTTATTTTCATTATATGTATGTAGTTGTCATAAATTTTCATTTACTCATTTTGAAGAAGTCTGTTCCGAGTGCCGAAGGGGTGGGGTAGGGTGCTCCGGCTTCCCTACACGTAACGGTGAATTACCAAACCTTTTCTTTTCTAAAATCGCAGACCAAACAAAAAATCGTGTCATTTCTATCAAACAAAACCGGGTCACCAGACCCGAGGCATTTCTACGAACAACTTTTCGATGGTGACTTGACACACTGAGAATTATGTCAAGTGGCGACTCTTAGTTATTTTCATAATTAACAAACATGGCTCAGTCACAGCTGTAAAACCCGTGCTTTTACAAAACCACGCCGCTTTGAATATCACTTGGATCAATCGGCCATCGTTCAGTCAGTGGTCGAAATCCCGGGCGCGACAGCTGGCGACTCCGTTGGGGACTTTGATAATTCCAGCTCTAAGTCTTTTTTGAAAAAAATGAGTAAATGAAAATTCGTGACTATTCTAAGCTTTTCATACATATATCTATGTTCTGTCTGTATCTATTTTGCAGGGCATTGCGCCCCAATGGGCCGTATAACCCCAATGGCTTTTCGTGCTCTTTTGCCTAGATAAATACCCCAATGGGTTTGCATATTATGTGGCATGACATCCTTCTATTCTCACACTAAGCACGCATGCTGCACTACATACCCTTTCTTATCAATCTCCATTTTATTTACAACTTTAAACATGTGTCAGTCCTAATCGGGGAAGCGGTAAGTAGGCATGCGCTGACAAGCCATTTGGCCTCGGTCGTACGTCAGCCGAGTCTTTTCCACTCGACCCACGTGCCAAAGATGGCACTTGAGCGTGGAGAGCCGAAGGTATATTGGGTTGGGAGCCTATTGAAACCGCTGACGGATGAAAAACTCTGGCCGGTATAGGATTACATCATCCAAACCCTCATGATTCATGTAGTAGCCATATCGGCCATACCTATTTCCTTTCTGTATTTAGGAACACAAACAGGAAGGATGTCGACATTTAGTGCTTTCCATATATTGCTCATCCATTTAGGTAGGCATTCCAGCAAGAGTCTTAGTTACTCAAGCCACTTGCGCCCATGTGTGCACCCTACCTAGAGTCGAGACTATGTCAAGGTCGTCTCATAGGAAACACGTCCTCGAGTCTCATACATTTCATTTTGGGGGTAGCACGCACACTATTTCCCGTCCCCGTATCACATTGTATGCCTGTCTCCACAACTGATCATGGTTGTGGTGACCCCCGTCGTTTGAGGACCCATATCATACACTGTTGCATTGCTTTTCAGGCAATGTTTGATTTTAGTCTAGGGCATTCCCCTGTCCGGGCTCTGCCCCATTGTTATATCAGACCCTCAGTCTGGGTCCAGTCATCATCTTTTGTCTAGGGGTATTCCCTTGTCCAGGCTCTGCCCGTTGTTATATCGAACCCTCAGTACGGGTCCTGTCGTCATCTTTAGTCTAGGGGCATTCCCCTGTCCGGGCTCTACCTCGTTGTTATAACAGACCCTCAGTCTGGGTCCAGTCGTCATCTTTAGTCTAGGGGCATTCCCCTGTCCGGGCTCTGCCCCATTGTCATATCACACCCTCGGTCTGGGTCCAGTCATCATCTTTAGCCTAGGGGCATTCCCTTGTCTGGGCTCTGCCCCGTTGTTATATCGGACCCTCAGCCTAGGTCCAGTCTTTACTTTTAAGTCTAGGGGCATTCCCCTGTCCGGGCTCTACCCCGTTGTTGCATCGGACCCTCAGTCTGGGTCTAGTCAGTATTTCAGTCTAGGGGCATTCCCATGTCCAGATTCTGCTCCTTTGCCTCGGACCCTCGTGCGGTCCTCCCGTCTATACCAGTTTAGGGCATCCCTAATTTAGGGTTTGCCCCGGTGCTTGGCTTGTGTAAGCCACGCTGTTAGGTTGTCCGTGTTTGGTCGTGCAGTCGAGTTTACAGTCTCGTAGTCTGCTTTTGTCCGGGCACGAGTTTGCTTTCAATACCATTTTGCATAATGTTCATGCGTACATGCATTCATGCATCCATTTATCCTTACGTTCACGGACTGACGACGTGTTGTTGCTTTCCATTTTACTTCTCCCACTTGGGGCTTTCCATTTTACATAGGCCGCTCCTGAAGCTCAACCAATTGCTTTTTAATGTTTTCCCCAGCAGCTTGAAGGGAATCTCGGGAAACAAATCGGAGCGTCTCTTATCTTGGACAACACTTATACCAACTCATGATGTAAAGTATTGTCCAAGAGGGGCAACTGTAGACACCCCGATTTTGAACCCGAGATACACGCAAGCATTCCCGATGATGAAAGGACCAATGATGTTTACCTTGAGGACCGGAACAAGGCTTGAACTTGACAAACCCTTCAAACACCCACCAAAAGCTCCTCAAAACAAACCCAAGCCTACATCTTCTTTTAGTACATTCAAAACCCTCTTTATCGATATATAATACGTTCCAATCCATTTTGAAAAGAGGAGATATGCACGTTTTGGTAAACTGGCCCGTTTTCCCGCCCTCTTGAGGGTAAAATGGTCACATAATTGGATGTACAAATCATTTGGCATTGAGACCACTTGGGTTAGAAAGTAGACTCAACCACCTTTCCAACGCTTTAAACCACGCTTAAATCGGAGTTCGGTAGCACCAAGGGCAGCCCCGCGAAGTTTGGACAATTATGCACCTTGGGCGCCCAACCGCACCTTGGGCGCCCAAGGTGTATACCAGTCAGTTACAGTAATCATGAGATTCTGCTGCAAGAGGAGCGTCTGTCCCCCATTATTCCCCCCAAACACGTTCAAAACCCATATAATCACTCCTAAACCCCTTCCCTAATAACACCCCAAGGCCAATTCAAAATCAAACCCATTTCCCTCT
>JAXBDA010003190.1:0-36446 GCA_036023075.1 Gaultheria prostrata | reverse complement strand
TCTTTTGGGAACTAGGTTAGGGTTTAATCACTTTAGGTTATTTATTTTTCCTACAAAAAGATTCACAAGTCCCTGTGGGTTCGACCTCGCTCTCGCCATAATATATTGCAATACGATTCGTGCGCTTGCGAGTACTTTAAAATTTCACAACACCTGCCCTTTCTGATGCCTTCCGCCTTTGATTTGGGGGCATGGTTCTGCAGCAAAACGTCCATGTAGCTCCTCGGTTCTTGGAGGTTTAGAGGGGTCACTGTCTCAGTGGTATTTTGAGAGCAACCACTTTGTGCATATTGCCAAAGGTTAGATCTGTCTCCAATCATCCCCACCCATACCCCCAACGATTGGAGACTAAATAGGTTCTGTTATTGTTGTTAATTCCCTTCACTTCCACCCCTGCACTTGCATGTGGGAGAACTAAAGGTGGAAACAGTGAAATAAAGTCATGTACGTTTCTGAAGTATAGACAATTAAATAACCAGCACTACTACGTACCCAAAAAAAATACACCGAATTTACATAGAATTTGAAAATCAATGGCCCAGATTCACTTAGAGAGAATCTGAGCCATTGATTTTCACTTTCTGGGTAAATTCTGTGTGTTTTTTCTGGGTACGTAGATTTTCCCTTAAATAACTAGACTGAAAGGTTTCTCACACCAGTTCTCCTACTGGCTGGCTGCCTAATGATTAATATCCTAAGCCACAGGTTGTGGGTTTGAGGATTGGTAGATCTATCTAAGGAAGTAAAACATGAGGTATTTTAAAATACCTCCATTTTTCATTTTGTTTTGTAAATAATGGGCTGGTGGTGGGACATTAATTACCTCTTTTTTTTCTTCTTTTTTTCCTTTTTTTGTTCGACGGTCGGTGCTAGTTTATGCGCAACTCAATTAGTTCTCTATCCGGTCCATCCAAAGAGAGGTCATCTACGTCAAGACGAGGGGATTCGCAAGATTCTTATTTGCGGCCTGACTCCAAAAATTTAATTTTGATCAATTGTGTAGGGCAAACTTATTTGCGGTCTGACTCCAGAAATTAAACTCTGATTAATTGTGTAGGGAGCAAACTCTTCAACCAATCAGACTAATCCTTGGGGCTTATTTGTTTTTTAGTACTTGATTGTTTGGTTGATTCCTTGTTAGCCTTTCAATCCTTTAGGTCTCGAGAAACATATGATTGTTGCTGAGTGAGGTGCCAGCGTCGATGGGATGTGGCTTCTTAATTTGATATTTTTCTCTTGAGCCGTTTAATCGTTGTTTCTTCGATATGTGATTAATAAAACCGAACGATAAACAGATAAGATGTCTTTAATGGCCAAACCCTCGTAGCAATAAATTGAACACAGGAAAAAGATTTATTGCAACAAAAAATATTTTATTCTTTTAAGTAGTTCTACTATTTTTAGTCTCATTGCTTTTTTCCTTGCCATTAACCTAATTTGGCATATCTTTTGGCATAATCCAAGTTTACCCATTGTCATTTATAATTTATTGATGTCAAAAAAGGGCAACGTCATGTTTGGTGCATAATTTGATATCAAAGATGACTATTGTCATTTCTCTTATTCAAGCCATTTGATTGCTTTGAAAAACGATATGTATTTAATTTAATGGTCTGTATTAGAGCTACATTTCGTCAATATGACATCGAACCGGCACAAGAACATTTCTATTTTTTGGCCTTTAGACACTGCAGCAAGTAAAAAAATACTAGCTTTGACAATCCCATTTGAAACTCTAAGCCAAAATAGCCAGTCTATAGAGTGAATTAAGAATTTGTGGATTCATGATGCTATATTTGAATTTTAGCCCTCGAAAACACTAATCCAAACTTCTAAAGTTTAACTTCAACCCTTTGGCACCTTCACTTCTGCCACTGCCCTGCAAAATGGTCTCCACTTAGAACCCCTTAGTACGTAATCCTTCAAAATGGTCTTCGCTCCCGCTGTTAATTCTCACACTCACGAATTTTAGTTGCATAAGAGATTTTTGAAGGACTCTTGCACACTCCCACTCGCGCTCACATTAGGTGAGAACCAAACAATTATCATTGTCTGAACAATTCTTCACTTACACAAACATTGGAGTAATATTCACCTACTTTTACATGAGTGAATAATAAAATAACACTCTATACAAGCCCGAAACTCTCATTAATTTTTCACGCCAAAGATGCATGTTACCATTACATCATCAACAACCATCAATTCTTAGGCTTGTAGGTTGTTTTTATAGCCTTACTATTCTCGACGCTCGTGGTTAATTTATAATGCCCACACTAATATATAATCTCGGCTACGCCACTGCTTGCACATGGGACAGTAAAATCAACTCACTTGGATTTCTGGGGTATGAGAACAAAGAAATATAATAAACTGAAAGCTTTCCAGCACCTGTCCCCATTCTAGCTTGTTGGCTAATTGATTTGAAATTAAAGCCACAGCTCATGGGTTCAAGTATGCTCAACCACATAACTTGCGAGGTATTTCATAATACCTCATTTTTCCTATCTTGTTGAGTCAGTCATGGGCTAGTGGATCTGAATAGTACTAATTAAATTAGACATTCTGGGCCACTTTTATCTTCTACATTAATACTCCTACTTATATTTTGGTTTGCACGGTTTAAAAAAGTAATAAAAAACAGAAACCTTCCACTTAGGATAAAAAGTAACAAAAAACAGAAACATGCCTGATGTCATCCCACTCGGAATAATAAAGTAATAAAAAAGGGGAGAATGCCGCACCGGATTTCACTTTGGTGCGTGAACAGTGGCACGCTGGATTTGTTAAGTTACTGTTGCCAAAGTTAAGAAATCTTCAGTTTGGTGAGTCGACGTTGGTGATGCTGATATTGGGTAGTTTTGAGGGTTTTGGTTGCTACTTTAACCAAAAGTAGTGGGCATTTGATGAGCCACACAAGGATGCCCTAAGGGTTGAAGTTAGACTTTGACTCACTCGGTTCCATTTTGTTTGGCCCTTGTGATCAGTAACTCAACAAGCAAAACATGTAAAATATTAATATATTAAAGTATATAATTTTTTAATTTTTTCTGTATCTAATTAAAGATCTCTATCAGTAGTTTAATTTGATGTAAAAAATTAAAAAATTATACGCGGAAGTACTTTGTTTTTTGATCCGAAGGATATCGCAAAGAAAAGGGCAATTGTTTTCCAGAAAAGGAGAGTTTGGTTCTTAACGGAAAAAGGGTTCTAACAGAGTTAACAGAGTCAAAATGAATATTTGGTGGGGGAGTTATGTGTGTCACGTGGCAGTAGTTGAGGGGTAGGACACCAAAGGAGAACACCAAAAGGGGACAGCGGATCTGGAGTGCCTAAAATGATAGTGTCCCTTTTCGAATTGGGTGCCATTTCAACGGTTTATAGAGAATTGATATTGACGCTCCCCATTTTGTCTCTATTAGGTGAAGCCCTTATACTTTATAATTACATTTTCCTCTTGCTTTCAAAATACAAGGGTGGTTTAGTAACTTCACCTAATAAAAACAAAAAAGGAGTGTCAATATCAATTCGCTATATTAACCGATTGCTTACTCTAGGCAAAATTCAAACAATATTTCTGAATGAACATTCATTTTTATCGTCCAGGCCCCCTTTATCGGGATCCTGGTTCCGCCACTATCTCCAGTAAGGCAGTAACAGTTCTCTTCGGTTTCCAATTTTGGGCACACATTAGTATTAAAAAACAGTATATCATGCGCACAGGACTTGAATCCATTCAATATAAATTTGTATCGATCGTGTATTGATCGATATCAGATCAACATGATTTTCGATGTGGCTGAAGTTCTCGATATATATCCTGCACACTGGACGTGATGACGTGATCTATAACGTGAACGGTAACGGCTCCTGGTCCAAAAAATCTGAAAGTTGAGGGGACCCGACAGGGATTCGAAGCCGATTTCTTTAAAAAAAAAAAATAGATTTTTGCTTCTAGGTCTAGAAAGAGACATGTAATTACCATTAAGGTAAGTCTCCCTTTTTTTGGGTTTAGATATAGGGTACACTTTCATTTTATAGGGTTTTAGTGGTTTAGGCACTTTCATAGGGTACTCTTGGATTTTAGGCACTTTCATAGGGTACCCTAGGGTTTAGGTTTATGCACTTTCATAAGGTACCCTAGGGGTTAGATTTAGGCACTTTCATAAGGTACTCTAAGATTTAGGCACTTTCATAGGGTACCCTAGTGTTTAGGTTTTAGGGTGCACTCTCCTATTATAGGATTTTAGTGGTTTAGGCATTTTCATAGGGTACCCAAGGATTTTAAGCACTTTCATTGGGTACCCTAGGGTTTAGGTTTAGACAGTTTCATAAGGTACCCTAGGATTTAGACACTTTCATAGGGTACCCCAGGATATAGGTTTTAGGGTGCATTTTCCTATTATAGAATTTTAGTGGTTTAGACACTTTCATAGGGTTTAGGTTTAAGCACTTTCATAGGGTACCCTAATATTTAGGCACTTTCATTGAGAATTGAGGAGAGAGAAATTGTGTCCATATAGTGTGGAGAGAGAGAGACATGGAAGCTTTCCTGCACGTGCACTGTGATGTGCGGCTTGCCGGCTTGTACCTGGATGTCAATTGTGAGGGTGGGCTGTACCGGCCCGTAAATCACCCTTCAAAAAATTCCTTAGAGCAAGTACATCCCTTACTCAAACTTTTACTCAAATTTTCACTTAAATTTGAGTAAAAAGCTTGATTTGGGTAGACCCTCTCTACTCATCAACTCAGATTTACTCAAATTTGGCCTTAAAAAAAAAAAATCAAAATCAGTTTCTCTCAGCTCTCTTGTGTATCCACCACCGTAGACCACCACCCCCACCACCCACAATCACCACCGTCTGACCTAACCTAACCCAGTCGTCTCTCCGTCGCTTGTCGCCCGCCGTTTGCCGGCGCCATCGGAGCACACCTAGATCCCGTCTCCCTCTTCTTCCTCCAGATCTGTGTTCGACCACCACTAGTCACCGGCGACCTTCGTAGCCTCACGATCTGGGTACTGTAACCCTCGCCGGAGTTGACGACGATGGCTGAAGGACTTCCGGCGGACTTCCCCACCACAAAGTTACCGTTGCAAATTTGGTTCAAGGTTTGAGACTCTCTTGATTTGGGTAAAAATTTGAGTAAACCTCAAATTGAGTTAGATTTGGTTCAAGGATTGGAGAGCCATTTATTCAAATTTTGACTTAAATTTTAAATTTGAGTTTGGTTTTGAGTTAGGGCCGGAGGTGGTTTTAGGCTTCTTCAGTTTCGCCAAGACGCCAATCCTCGAAACATGAAATCAACTAATCAAGTCATGAACTTTTCTGTACTGCAGAAACAATTAAATAAGCAAGCTGAAAATTTTGTGACACCACTTCTCGTGCTGGCTTGATGGCGACAACTTGGCTATAGGTCATGGGTTCGAGGATTGGTAGGGGGAGAGAGAGAGAGCAGAAAATCTTAGGTATTTTAAAATCGGTCTTGTTAACGAAGAGCCCATAGGGCTTCCATTAAGCACATGAAAAGATAAAAAAAAAAACACATTCTCCAATAAACTTTTTACATTTCCCAATAAACTTTCATTCACTTTTATGGTGTGAGATCACCTGTTACGGCAACCCCCTGTTCATCTGTTGCGGGGGGTTTCGATCGTTAGATGATGAATTTTGATTTTGTATTTAAAATATCTGTGTGATCCAATGGTCCAAAATCCCTTGCAACAGAGAAACAGGGGATCTGAGTCCCACTTTTATACACTTTTCACACACTCCAATACAATTTTTAAACCTTAACAGAAGCCCACGGGACTTCTTTTAGCATTTCCCTTTTAAATTACCTCTTTTTTTCTTTTTCTTTATAGGATAGGAAATAACGGGCTGTAGATCTGTATAGTGAATTTTGGCCCATTATGGGCCAATTTTTACCGCCTGCTTTTTACCTATAATCCTTACTCGGAAACTATGTTTTTTTTTTTTTTTGGACAATAAGAGAGAAATTCATTAAATAAATGCTACTGAGTACAAGCAAAAACTATTGAAAAATGATAAAAAAAAAATACAAACAAGAAAGACAGAAAAACAAAACCAAATTAACTGAAGGAGTACATCTAATGTAATGGCTAATTCAGTTTGGTGATTGTCAGAGGACCCGCATACGCCTTGTCAATGTTCAGCTACCTCGGTAGTTCCACTGTTTATGAAGTTTTCATACAAAAACTGACCAATACAGACCAAGCGTCAGTCACACTTACAGTCGAGAGTTCTGTGGTAGGGTTAAGCGTCGTGCAACTAGATAGCCAAGACCAACTACAATACTATAAAATGAAAATAACATGCAATGCGCTATTCGGAACTACAATACTATAAAATCGGTAGAAAAGCTGCTAGAAAGAAACACAATCGTGATTATTGAAATATGTGTTTGTACCATACGACAAATCAGATCAGATTTCTTTGATGGCCAAACCCTCATACCAATAAATATATCAGGAAGAAGATTTATTCCAAAAAAAAAAGAATTATGCTTTCACGTATTAGTAGTTCTTTTTTTTTTTTTTTTAAGTCTCTTTGTAGTATATCTTACCATAAAGGCCGCATTGCATTTTTTTTTTTCCGAATAGCGCATTGCATGTTATTTTCATTTACCATGGGATCGAGATCATATTATTATTTTCCCACCGAAATTGTGGTTGAAAACAAAGGATGATGTAAACTTTTCAGATCTGTCTAATGAACACAAAAGGGTAAAGCCATTTAGATCATTTTATTTACCCCCTTATGTACATAAATATAATTACATAATAACATAACTATATAAATTTTAAGCGGGATTCCTGCTAATAGACGGTGGAATTAGTGTGCCGTGATTAATTGATGTGCATGCTAGATTGCCAGCTGACCCGACTGCTAAATTATCAAATCTATGGAGAGAGCTAGGGAGACAAAATTACATGTAGTAGTTACGAACGCCCAGTACTTGAGTCGCAGAACTTGCACATGCTTTCTCAATAATGAGAAATACTTGGGTGCCGGATCTATTGGGCATCTCGGCTGTCTAAAAGTGTTTTGGACGGTCTGAATTTTAAATATACTCCTACCGCTATTTTAAATATACTCTTATCCGTATACTCTTACGAATAAGGTAAGAGCTCTAACTGGTATTTTAAATGTATACTCTCACCAGTAAAGTAAAAGTATATTTAAAATCCAAATCGTCAAAAATACTTTTGGATGACTGTGATAGGACAATATGAGTACCATGTAAGGCGCCTCACCGTACCCAATTTGCCCCCCAAATTTTCTCCTCAATAATGGATGGATCCAAGGCTGGCCGTTAGACAGCTAGTAATTAAGTACGTACTACTTTATCCAAATTTTGATGCTGTGTGGCAGGTTATGAAGTTAATGAAACTTTAATTCAAACTGGGCAACATAGTACTTCGGAAGAAGCAATGTTCGATTCTCCCAGAACATTTGAGGGTGTTTGGTAATCTCATTTTTTACTTTTCATTTTATGTTTTTTGATTTTTTGACTTTTTGAATTATGGTCAGAATATATTTTGAATCTGGTAGGAGGGTTTGGGAGATATACGCAGAATACATTCTGTAAGTCTTTTTACTAATCAAAATGAAAAAAATAAAAAATAAGAAGTCAAAAAGTTTTTCTCCCCTATTTCTCGCTTCTCTTCTCTAAACACAAAAATAGAAAACTCATTCTGCCATAATGAGTTTTGGGAAACATTATCCAAACAGCCAAAAGTTCAAAAAGAGAAGTGAAAAATGCAAAAACATGTCAGCCAAACACCCTCTAAAGTGAGTTTTAACTAGGGGTGGAGCTAAAAGGAATAGCTTTATTGTATTACAACCATAATTATTGGGGAGAAAACAAGAGAGCTTATCTCCAAATAGATCTCAGTCAATTTATTCACCATAAATTCTCTCAAAATGATATCATTGAATTAAATTTTATGTACAGTAGCTCAAAATATAAAAACTCGTCGAGGATAATTGTAAAATTGCAAGTATTAAATATGGTTTTTTTTATCGTTATTCATGCTAATATTTGAGATTTTGTGTGGAGGAATTTGAGCATCCTTATCAGCCTCAGTAAATTTTGCATCAAATTTAACCTCAAAAATAATTTTTACTACTTTAGCAAGTCACTTTTTTTCAAAAACTCACAGAATTAAGCTCTCTATTCTAACTTTACTATATTATATTATTCTTTCTTTCTTTCTACTTCTACTTTTCTTTTCAAATATATTTTTAATTCTTTTTATTTTTAGTTTCAAACAAATAATTTTTTTTCTTATTCTTATCTTTCTATATTTTAATGTTACGTGTCTTGCAATTTTAATTGGAAAGTAAATTATGTCATGGCTTAAGATTATTCTTAATTTCCTACGAACCAATAAAAAATTTGGCCACAAATATTATTTGCAACAAAATATTATTGCTGGTGTAATATGTGCATTGTATTGTTTTGGCAAATAATACTCGTACACAATAAAAGGTGACTAAATGTAGTATTTTATTGATTGTACATATAATACAAAGTATTACTCCCTCCGTTCCTTTTTATGTGTGTTATCTGAGAATTCCAACTATTTTTCTCTCACATCAACTTTTACAACTTTTACATCTACTTTCCATTACTTACCCTTAACAATATAGCAATACCCACTAATTTTTTAAAAAAGAATCTACTTTTAAGGGCAAAATAGAAAATGTACCCACTAACTTTTCAAAACACACACTTATTAAGGGACAGCCCAAAATGAAAATGTACACACTATAAAAGGGACGGAGGGAGTAGTCGGTAAGTGAATAGCGATTCGCTTAAAGAATAGAGGCAATGTTGGAAAAACAAAGTAAAGAAAGGCTTTGTTGAGGCTAATGCAACAACGTTTTGTGGTATTTGACTTGCTATAATAGATACAAGTGGTTTTGTTAATCCTGATGAGGATGCTCTTATTATTAATAAAGTTACTACAGTGAAAGTAATTTTTTAACACTTGCTACAAATTCTTGAATCCGCCACTGTCAAACCGTCTACCAATTGAAAACAATGCACCGTGTTAAGTGGGATTGAAATGAGTATGGTCCCTAATAATTTTTCTCTTCAATAGGAGTATATTATTACTCACATTTGTTTATCTCTCTTCACCCATTGGCAAAAAAATCTCCCTCAATCTTTAGAAAATGGGTGTTTGGGAGCCTCATTTTCAGCTTTTCATTTTTAATTTTTTGGTTTTTTGAATTATGGTCAAAATGTATTTTGAATTTGGTAAGAGTGTTTTGAGGATATTCGCAGAATGTATTTTGCAATATGATTAGTGTTTGGGAGATATGTCCAGAATACAATTTTGTAGGTTTTTTTAGTAATCAAAATGAGAAAAGTAGAAAATGAGAAGTAAAAAAAAAACTCCTTTCTCCCTACTTCTCACTTCTCTTCTCTAAACTCAGAATCTAAGAATTCATTTTCCAAAAATAACTTTTTGTGGATGTTTGCCAAACATCCAAAATGAGAACGTAAAAATGTGATTCCCAAACAGGCTCAAAATACTCCATATATACCTTTTATCTTGGTCACTCCGAATCTCAAGTTTTATTTTAACCCTCACCTCACGTGGTTAGATGTTTTCAACACACTAATTTCCATGTGTCCCTTCCAACTACTATAAAATAAGTATATCTTTAGTTCCCTTGACTTCCACCCCTGCACTTGCACGCGGGAGAACTAAAGGTCGAAACATGCAGTGGAATAAAGTCATGTACTTATGTTTCTGCGGTATGGACAATTAAATAACTAAACTGAAAAGTTCCTCACACCGATTCTCCTACTGGCTTGTTGGCAAGAGATTAATATCTGTAAGTCACAGGTCGTGGGTTCGAGGATTGGTAGAGGAGGGGATGTGAGGGAGTACAAAAAAAAAAAGAGGTATTTTAAAATACCTCCGTTTTTCATTTTGTTTTGTAAATAATGGGCTGGTGGTGGGACATATTTTTCACCACTTTCTTCTTCTTTTTTCCTCACGGTTGGTGTCGGGGTCAGTTTATGCACAACTCGAGTAGTTCTCTCTTCGGCCTGGTCAAAGAGAGACCATCCACGCCAGGATTAGGGGATACACAAGAAATTTCTTATTTGCGGTCTGACTCCAAAAATTGAACTCTGATGAATTGTGTAGGGGGCAAACTCCAACCAACCAGACTAATCCTTGCGGCTTATTTATTTTTCTTTATTTGTTTTTGCTTGATTGTTTGGTTGAGCCTTAATTTGATACTCACTCCGTCCCAATTTGTTTGCCCCTTTTGGGAAAGTGGGGTTTTAAGGGGTGTAAAAAATTTGTATTGTCTTTTCTGTTTTGCCCCTAAGTCCGGTCAATATTACTCTGGCTAATTTTGTGAGGCTAAGTGTTTATATGAAACTCAAAACTTATGCAATATGGATCTTGTTTGATAGATATCAATTAGTTTTATTATACAAAGTTTTCAAAATCGTTATAAAATAAAAGATAATGGACAAGCCAATTGAGATGGAAAAAGTATTTTTTAAGGGTAAAACTGGAAAGTGACCATGTTTTGATGGATATTTTTAGAAATGGGACAAATATTTTGGGACATCCCAAAATGAAAAAAAGGACCTGCAATTTGGGACGGAGGGAGTATTAAATTAAGAACACTCTATACAAGCCCGAAACTCTCATTAATTTTTCACACCAAAGATGCACGTTACCATCACATCATCAACCACCATCAACTAGTGGACATGTAGGTGGTGGTTGTTGAAGCCTGACTATTCTCAATGCTCGTGGTCAATTTATAGTGTCCATACTAATGTATAATCCTGGCTATGCCACTGCCTACACATGGGACTTTGCTTAACGTTGAGACAGTGAAATCAACTCATGTCGGTTTCTGTGGTATGGGAAGAAAGAAATATTACTCCCTCCGTCCCAAAATGATAGTCCATTTTGGGACTGCGTGTCATTTTCAACGGCTTATTTCTTTTAATGTGAACCTCAAAAAATATGCATTATGAATCTTGTTTGATAGATCTCATTAAGAACTTTTATACGGTGCAAAAAAAGTTCAAAAATTATTTCGATAAATACATTATTTTTTAGTTTAAAAATTACACGTAGTTTCGTAATGGACTACCAATTTGAGACGGAGGGAGTATAAACTAAAACCTTTCTAACACCGGTCCTCCTTCTGGCTTGTTGGTTAATAGATTTGAAATTAAAGCCACATGTCATGGATTGGTACCCCCAACCACAAAACTTACGAGGTACTGTATTTCATAATACCTCTTTTTTCCTTATCTTGTTGAGCCAGACAGTCAGTCATGGGCTAGTGGATGATGGATCTGAATAGTATCAATTAAATTAGACATTCTGGGCTACTTTTATCTTCTACGTTATACTTATTTTGGTTTGCACGGTTTCATATGTTGCAGTACCAAATGACAAATATGGATGAGATGTTTAACAGACAAGGATTGATTATTAGTCTTTCGTGGTTAATTTATTTCTTCTTATGTTATTTCTTGGACTTGTTTAGTATGGGAAATATATTTTATTGCACACCCGACGTCCATTATAAACTCTTTCAAAATAATTCGGCTACCGTTTAACATAAAATAATGGAGAGGGGTGAAAAACAAAAGGATATAAGGGTATAATCGGCAAACTAATTAAGTACTTACTGTTACGGGTGTCCACGGATCGGATTTGGATCCAAACCGAACCGCTCAAAGCGGATTATGGTTTTTAAGATCCGGAACCATCCGTAGGTGACATACGGATGGATCAGATCGGTTAGGGATCAGATCGGATCGGATCAGATCAAGCGGATTTGACAGATTAAAGAAGAATTATTGGACAGATTGAGCAGATCGAGCGGATCAGATCCGATCCAGAACTGCCAGATAAGAAATTCTAGATCCGGAACTGAACCGAACATTCATGGATGGGTTAACGGACGGATCGGATTGGGCAGATTGAGCTGATCGGATGATCCGCTGGACAACCCTACTTATTGTAATGCACTTCTCCATGGATATCTCGTAACCATGTATGTAAGGGTATAATCGGCAATTTGACAGCAAAAGCAAAAAAAAAATCCCATATTAAAATTATTTCCAATGCCGCAGGCACATGATATGATTGATTGGCTATTTCTCTATCTCTTTCCACTCCTTATCTCAATAATCTCCGTCAAACTTTAGAAAATATACCTTTCATATTGGTCACTCCAAACTTCTAAAAGTTTAACTTCAACCCTCACGTGGTTACATGTTATCAACACGCTAATTCCATTTGTCCCTTCCAACTTTACAAAATACTTGGTGGTACCCCTCGTGCTATGTACGAGTATCGTGCCCGTGACTTTGAATATGGTACGTGATTTTGCCGGTTGTTGGTTCTTGCAATCTACATGTAGATATAAAGGTCGAAACAGTGAAATTAAGTCGCGTACGTTTATGCGGTATGCACCATTAAATACTAAACTGAAAGGTCTCTCGCACCAGTTCTCCTGCTAGCAATTGATTGGTATCTTATGTCAGAGGTCGCGAGTTCGAGGATTGGTGTAACGGGTTTGTGAGGGAAACGAAATATGAGGTATTTTAAAATACCTTCTTTTTTTTAATTGTTTTTGTAAATAATGGGCTGGTGGTGGGACAAATTACTTCTTTTCTTTCCTTTCTTTTTTTTGGTTTCTTTTTTTCGGTTCGATGGTTAGTGTCGGAGCTAACTTCCCATCTCAATTACTAGCTAGTTCTCTCTCCGGTCCGGTTAAAGGTCACACCGGGACTAGGGGCTTCACAATAAATTTCTTTTTTGTAGCCTGACTCTAGAAATGGAACTTGTATAAGGAACACACTTTCCAACCAACCAGACTAATTCTTAGGGCTTATTTATTTTTATTTACTTGTTTTTTGCTTGATTGTTAGGTTGGCTCATTGTTAGCCTTTCAATCCTTTAGGTCTCGAGAGACGTATGAATATGATTGTCGTTGAGTAGGGTGCCAACCTCATTGGGTGCCAAATTATGCCTCTAGTTCGGTTCTGTTTTTACAGTTTATGCTATGTTTTTAGTTGAAGTCTTGGTAGTTATAGCTCATTCCAGTATCTTTTGTGGATATCATTATACCGCCTTCGGGCATTGTTCTTGATATATGAGATTGGCGTTGTTAAAAAAAAAAAAAAAACTTTCTACTAATTAAAATAAAAACAGTGCACCGTGTCAAGTAGGATTTAGATTAGTATATGAAGCCCTCACACAACATAAGCATATGTGCAACTGCAAGTCGGTGTACAACATAATACTCCTATCGAAATTGAGATTTAAAAGCAAAAAAAAAAAAAAAACCCTCACTAGTGGACATAACAAGATGGGTTCATTGCAAAAATTCTATGTGCACGCAAGTCCGTGCACGCATAATGCACGAACAGTACATCTTGACCGTCCAAAAGCTTTTTGATGGTCCGGATATTATTTACTCTTTGACCGTTAAGAAAGCTCTTTTACAAAGAGTAATTAAGATTCGAACAATTGATTTGTGAAAATGAACGGTTAAGATGCATGCGTACGGATAGTTGGGTTTACGTACGGATAGTTGGGTTGGGTTCTTTGGTCCTCCAAACTTCTAGTAGGATATCACTCTGACTCTCTTGGGATTTTGTGCTAGGTGGTGCTACATTAGTACTTTAGCACTCTAAACACACAGAAATTTTACTAAATCGGTAAAGATATGGGGACAGACCAAAAGGGAACCGACCACGTACCGACGGCGCCGGCGACCCCCTTGTGGGTCCCAAACGGCCAATCCGAGCCGTTCATCGTGCTCTTTTGCACGAAATGGGGTGATTTTGGATCGAGTACTTACAGTTGTCCGATGGCCTTGATTCCCGCGTAAACCCACTCGGATTTTGATTCCGAGCACGATGAACGGCTCGGATTGGCCGTTTGGGACCCACACGGGGGTCGCCAGCGCCGTCGGTACGTGGTCGGTTCCCATTGGTTGGTACATATAGCACTACACTCTTACTAAATACCCCCTTCTCTAAACACTAAGACTGCGTTCGCGTTGGGTTTCTAGACTCAACCTCTCTTTGTGCAAAGTCCATAATAAATTTGGGGCACTTAAATAATCATCCTCTTATTCACTTGAAATTAGAAAATCATCCCCAGCATTTTTAGGAGTTATGTTTCCATCCCGAGATTCAAATAAATCCTAAAATGCCCTTTAGATATATATATATAATATATAACATATTAGGTGATTGGAGACTAAATTAAAAGTCGCTTATGTAAGGTGGTAGAAAGTGGACTAATTTCAAAGTTCGGAGGTCCTGGACTGCAATTACGGGGGACCATCCCTATAATTTCGGGATTGGGGGATAAATCCCAATCCCCGAAATTACTCCATCAGTTATCTTCTTCCTTTTTATCCCCCAATCCCCCAAATTACTCCATCAGTTATCTTCTTCCTTTTAAAACCTAGACTACCTACAAAAAGATTTGGGACGGAAAAATCAAGCAAAAATTGTGACGAATTCATTGTTTCCTTTTATCTTCATCTTCTTCCTTTTAGAAATCAAGCAAGCAGTAAAAATGAGGACGAATTCTTCAACCAGTGGGTACAAAATTGACGTCCCAATTCTTCACAAAGATCTGGGACGGAATTCTTCAATCGTCGCGATCCAACTTCGCCGATCGACTTTCCGATTGGGGCTCGTCTTCGTGTTTATTCCGAGAATTAAGGCTCTCCCTCAGCGTCTCCCTCGATCGCCTCCCGACGGCGAAGGGCCTCGATGATCCTCCCATGTCGAACTTCCTCATGGCGGTGATTAAACGGTCGATGATCCTACCGTCTATGTGTTTGGGTTTACTAGAAATGGTTAATTATTGGCATGTTTTGGGTTGTATTTCCAGTAGTCTTGATTTGAACTTATACGGTAGTAATGCTTTACTATCACCATTTTGGACACAGTTGTCAAATGGACTTGGAATTGTGAATGCAAATGGGAATGATTTGTCGTTGTTGATATTTTTTACCATTTTTATGTGTTTTCAGTTTTCAGATTTTACCATGATCAATAAAATTTGTGGCAAATGACTTGTTTATCAAGATTTGCTCACAATAGGTTTTTTTTTATCATAGAATAATGTAAAAAGTCGTTCGAATTAGCCATATTGCTACTATAAAAAAACATTTTACCATATTTTTGATAGGTTTTTTTTTTACCATAATAATGCGGAATATACCATGGTATTCAACATAACAAGTACCATGGGTAAAAAGAGAGAGCCCGTGTTGCAAAAGTTTTTACCATGGAAGTCTGAATTGGCCATGTTATCAATCTAGGTAAGCAGATTTTACCATTTATTTGTCTACGTCATCGGTTTTTTTTACTATGAATACTGAAACATGATCTTAAAAAGTTTTTACCATAGTTCGATAATACAAGCCATATAAACTACCGTGTTGAAGATATGGTAAAATTTTACCATGGTAGTCCGAGTTGCCAAACTTTTTACCATACGCACTAGGTTTTTTTTACCACGGATATTGTAACATGTTCCGAACAAAAAGCATCCAAAAATTTGAATTTCATCCATGATTACAAAGAAGGAAACAATATCATCTAAAATGAAGTATCTCCTTTGAATTCCAAAAATTGACGTGATTTGAGGAGAGATTAGTAACTGGCATTGATCCAAAAATTTAGTTTCAAAAGATGGAAACAAATTTCATCAAATTCCTTAATTTGAGGAAAGAGGACCAATCAAAAGTAACTGACATTGAATTCAAAAATTATGTGATACCCTAAAATCTATATTTCGGAATATATATATATCAAGAAAGGGCAACAATGGTAATTCACACCAGAAGAGGATGAAAACATAAGTCCATAAAATATGGGGGATGGAAATCTAAGTGGTATCCAAAAAGTGGATGAATATTTAATTACCTCTTTAAATTATTAGGAGCAAGGACGGCAACTACTTGTCTACTTGTCTCTTGTGGGCACTGGGTCGTTTTCCAGATTTCTACGTTTCAATATTGTTGCTCTCTAGTGAGTCTAACTAGCTTGGTGGTTTCTGATTTCTCTACCCTTGGGACCCGATTGGATGCGAGATAGATTTTGGTGGGATTAAATAATAAGGGGATAAGATAGTAAGAGGTGTTAGTTAGTAAGGGTGGACCCACATTGATGTGATATTTATGGAGGGGGATTAAATAGTACTCCTATGTGGTTTGGATGAATTTGTGACAGAGGGGGATAAATTTGGGTGGATGATATAAAAACCTGACAAATAACTTATTTGCTCTTATGCATGAGTTATATTAGATATTACAATAAAATAAATACATAAATACAAGAGTAATTAAATTAATTATACTTTTTCAAAAAATATGATATAACAATTCTTTTATTAATTATACATAATTTTGTGCTTTTTTCTTCTTCTTCTAATTATGTGTTTTGTACTTATAATAACTAATTAGTAGTAATTTTTATGTTAGACCCCAACAATTTCAAATTCTAAAGTATAATTTTTTTATAAAAAATTTTGGGTTATCGAATTAAAGATCTCATTTAGTAGTTTAATTTGCTGTAAAAATAAATAAAAAATTTAAGGTGCAAGTACTTTACTTTTTTATCCGAAGGATGTTGCAAAGCAAGCCAACACTGTCAAATTCTCAAAGTATAAAATTTTTCAAAATTTTTTGTGTCGAATTAAAGATCTAGATTAGTAGTTTAGTTTGGTGCAAAAAGATTAAATTTTTTTGCGCCAAAGTACATTATTTTTTTATCCGAAGGACATCGTAAAGACTAGCAATTAACTTACCCATAAAATGGGTTAACGAAATGCACAGGTAATTTGATCCGGGTTTGCAAAAGAGAGGGGGGTATAACTGGGGGTACGGGGGTAATTTCACAGGGGTATAAGGGGTATAAAATAGTGGCTGGGGGGAGGGTATTATTTGGGGAATGGGATTATTTAATCCGGGTGTCAAAATGTTCCCAAACTAGGGATAAGAAGTGGACCCGGGATTATTAATCCGGGTCCAACCCTTATACCCCTCTCATCACATAGCCAAGGAGGGCCTTAAGTCAAAACCAACCGAGGTGTGAAACCAAATTGGCCATTGTGTAAAATGTTAAAAATTTGGAACTGCATTTTTTACCCAAAATCGAACCCAAAGTAACGAAAACCAATTTAATTAAACTTGTGAGTAAGTAGATAATATAGCTCCACAAAACAAACTAGACCCAAAAAAATTACTGTATGAACGAAAATAAATATCTTTGCTCTGTATAGGGTTCTATTTGCAAATTCTTCTTTTATTTTTTTGTTATTGCTGAACTAAAATCTTAGAGTCGCCCTTGCGTAATATGTCCCGTTAGGTAGTCTATGATTTTCTAAGCCTCAAAATAATTGGTTTAAACAAGCTCTAAATAATTACTCTCATAAGTATTTTCTTATGAAAGAATTGTAATTAAATCGTGGTCCACGCAAACAACTATTTTTAGAACCGTTTGTAGAGTAGTTGTGCTTTATAGATCGGATTCTCTAATATTGGCTTCTTGTATTAAAATCTTAGAGGTGACGATAGTTTGACAACCACAAAAATATAACTAGAATACGAGAGTGTTTTTAAATTATTAGGGGTGATGACCGCAACTACTTGTGTAACTTGTCCCTCTTGACTTCATCCTTGGTGGCACCTATTATATATATTTTACTTAAAGGTTGTATATTTCAACATTACGGCTCATGCTAGCGAGTTTAACTTAACTTGGTTTCCAATTAAGTCAAACCAACCAAGGTGTAAAGCCAAATTGTGTAAATTGTTAAAAACTTGGAACTGTATTTTTGTACCCAAAATCAACCCAACCTATGTTTGTTGAAAATTTCCTATTCCATCAGATACAAGCTCCTTTTTTCGAAATTTGTTACAAGAGTATGAGATTGGATAAGTGTGTCGAACGCAATTTATACTGCTCTTTGATTTGTTTCATAGCCCAACATTCCACACACACATCATTTACGCCATATACAGTATGTATAATGAACCTAAAGGTGAATCCCCGGGTTCACAATATTGTAAAAAAGTTCCCCCCTGATAGTGCAAGAACTGCATTAAAGTTTTTTTTTTTTTTTTAATGTCCTTGGTTATTTCAAAGTTGTTGATATTCATTGGATCTAATTTGCCATATGGAGAAGAAAAGATGGACATGTACTGATGTACAACTATAGTTTGAATTTTAAAACTTTAGTTCTTGAATAGCGTTCCTTTGGAGTGTGAGGTTTTAGAGTTTGACTTATGCGGATAGAAGGTTGGCCCTTGTAGTGATACAACAATATAACAATACCAGTATAATATAACTTATCGCCTGAAAAAAAAAAAAAGAAGAGTGGAGTTTGAATTTTAAACAGTGAACATAACGGGTTTCCTTCTTCTTCTTTTTTCAGTGCTTCGGAAAGTTAATTAAACATAACGGGTTTCCTCCTCCTCCAGGCTCCCTACTAAATACTAATGTACTACTAAAAGACTCTCGCTCTCTCTCTCTTCTCAAAAGTAGTAACGGACGATGCTACAGCTGCTTTTGCTTTCTCTTAATGTTTCTTTCTTGTCTGGGATGGAAAAGTACCATGTTATCAGCACTAGCTAGTTTGAATCAAAGCTCGTGACCAAAATACCCTTCAAAAATTGGGATTAAATAAATCAGCTTTAAAAATATGTGGCAGCTCTGTTTAAAGTAAAATCGAAAACATCTCTTAAAAAAACTCACATAAAAAACTCTACCTCTTCTTTCTCTTCTAAGAGCATCTTAAATCCGTACCCCTTTTTTAACCAATATTTAAGTGAAAATTTGGGTCTAAAGCTTAATTTGGGTCTAAAGCTTAATTTGGGTATACCATATGCAATGCTATCATTTTTTCCTACCCAATCTAGTGTTTCTAAGTTTTCCCTCCAATATATGGGTCAAAATGGCACATTTGCAAATAATAAGAAAGTGAAAAGAATGTTGAGAAAAAATGGATATGGATATGGGTTTCCCCAATTTTGGGTAAGGAAAAGGGTTAAACTTAAAATGGTTAAGGAAATGAGTATGGCATTGGAAATAGTTTTAAATCTTTTTACTCAAACTTTGGGTATGGGTAGAAAATTGGGTAAGGATTGGAGATGCTCTAACCCAATTTTCTTAAACTTAACGGCAGACCCCACATGCGGTGTCATTCTCCACCACCAGCACTTTTAATCATCCCCGCATTTGGCAGACAGAAGGCGTGGAAGACTGCGCTCTCCCACCCGACTCAAATAAAGAAGCCTTACTCAAATCCACCACCAACTCACGTGCAACCTCAATATTTGAAGAGGGGCATTGTGTGGAGGATTAGTAGGGGGAATGAGATGGGGGATGATTTGGCGAGGGTGAGGGAGGGTGTGGATCCTTCATCTGAGGCTCGTGTTGATGGATTGAAGGGTGACGAAGTGGGGGAGGTGATGAGGGATGATGTGGCGATTGGGTTAATGGAGGTGAATGAGAATGGGGGATAAGGTGGTAGATGGGTGGGAGGGGGTGGAGGAGGGGAGAGGGAGGGGAGGATTGTGTCGATGGGTTAAAGGGGTTGGAGATTGGAGAACAGGGGAAGAATGGCGGGGAAGAGGAAGGAGGTGAACGACCAATTTTTAGGTGAAACTTTTGTATGAGATTATAGCAAGTTTAGAGAGAGAAATTGTGTTTCATTGGCATGGAAGAAGTCAATGCAGATATATCCTTCGAGGGCATAAAAGTAAACCAACTATTTCTATTAACGACATTTAACTATTTTTGCTATACATGTAGTTGGAGGGGGTTAAGTGTCAGAATTCAAACATTAAGGGGGAACTCGGGAGTTAGTAATAGTTGAAGGGGTTTAATGTAAATAAAAAGTGAAATAATTTTGTAGACAAGAGGGAGTAATTAACGTGCACTAAGGCATATGATATCACCACAAATTGGCTAAGTGTTAAACAATGTTTCCCAAATTCCTTCAGTTTGTATGATTCACACTGAACAATATTTTATCTCGTACGTACTTCTTTCTAATTTCCTTTTAAATTATTTGCTTAATAAGGTGAGGACATAAGCATCTCATCGAGTCAATATTAGTAGGATAATTTAAATTTGCTTGTTACCTTGCTCATAAAGGTTGGTTGAAATACTAATGACATAATTATAAAATTTTGACTATGGAAGCTACTTTTTTTTCCGCCAATGGTAGAAATCTAAAAACCACAACAAGTTGATGTAATGATAAGGTTTACTAATAATGCAAGCACTTATTTCTACATTCATCTCTTCTCGCACAGTCGGCCAATTTAATTTTGAATTTTGATGGCCAGCGAAATAATTAGAAAATGGAGCCAATTATGCTTTTATTAATTGTTTATGCATGTTTAACAATACACACAGATGATAGATTAAGGCAAAAACGATGACATAAGTATACGTAATGGTTAGAGTTTCACCAATCTCCAAATTTGGCCTGCACAACTCCATACCTGTAATAACCCGAATTTTCATAATTAAAAATTTTAATTATAATTTTAATAATTATAATTTTCTTGGAAAAACATTTAAAAGTCAATCGATTTATTTAAATTAGTATATATATGTCCGCGTGATTACGCACACATGCCAAGGGCTACACCGTATTCTCCCCTATGTAAAACCCCTAATCCTACGCTTATGTCACTCCACCTATGTCATCGCGCTTGCATCACCTTGCTTACCTTATCACCTTAGCCACATGCCTAAGATTCTCCAATAAGTGCCTAGATTGTGTAGGATTTTTCAGAGAGGGGCCGGCTAGGGAGAGAGGGAATGAGAGAAGGGTAAGTTCATGCACCTTCCTATTGTCACATGTGAACAATCTTGCCATAAATGGAAATGTTCCTCCAAAGTAAAATCAAATCTCATGATGAGATTCTTATTCTTGCCATAATGAGGGAATCCTCATGATCACACCTAAGATCTCATAGTCCTAATAGCCTTATGATTCTTTGCAGTGCAAGTTAGTACCGGAAACGTAATTAGTCGCGTATATTCTACATTGCAGAAGTGACTAGTCTAATTATTTCCCTTGAATTATTGTACCAAGCCTACAAGCCTACTAGCATTATGAGCCTATAAACCTAAGAGAATATATTCCCTCATAATTAGCGCGTCATAAGATAAGATTCTATAGCCTACTAGCCTTATGATGAAATGCAGTGCAAATTAGTACCGAAAACTTAGTTAGTCCCGTATATTCTACACTGCGAGAGTGACTAGTCTTATTTTTCCCTTGCATTATTGGCCTTGAACCTACTAACCTAGTGTCATCACGAGCCTATAACCTACGGGAATATATTAATTCCTTCATAATTACGCGTCATTGATTCGTCTCGTGATGAGATTCTTGCCATAATTGGAAGGAAATTTCCAAGCAATTAAGGGAGAGAGAGGGCCGGCCAAATTGGGGTGAGAGGGAGCTCACTCACTTGCCTATAATAGCAAGCCAAAGCCCCATTGTTTCTCACACCAAACTTCTTCCAAATCTTGTAGTTCTTAGTAGCATTTTAGTAGTTGTTCTTGAAGTTCTTCATGGAGTTCTTGAGAAACTCAACCAAACTCATCCCACACACCACTAGCCGCCGGCCACCACCACTTCAAAACCACCCCTCGATCTTATTTTTGTAGTTCCGGCGATCCCTCCGGCGTTTCTAATAAAAGTCTTGACTTTTTTTTTTGACGCACTAACCCGTTACTCCGTCTACTGTTAGCTTTCTCGGCTTCCGATTTACCTCGACAATACGATAATAATCTTTATCTAAATTCTTATAGCCACCCAAATCCATGGCATTTTCCAAAATAAAGCAAAGGCTAATTACTAACGTCTAAAGCAACTCCAATAAGAGAAGTCAAATCCTTACTGGCAAGGCACCGATACCTTTTGCCCCTAAATCCTTGCTCAAACCTTGCCGTCAATCTATGAGGCAAATTCTACGTGGATTTGACATCTTCAATCCTAGCTAGCTAGCTAGCGCCAAATTTGAAGCCAAACATTCAAGCTGTCATGTAATATTTTCCGTTAAGAATTGCAAATATTGGATTGATTTGAACCCATCGGTGGGTGATGAAGTGTTGAGTGATCCTCATCGCCTTCCAACCCCTTTTTTCTGCTGTCCACATAGACAAAAAACTGCAACGTACGTTAGTGAGAGTTTCACAATGAAAAAGAAAAAAAATACTTAAAATTCTTGAAATGACCCAAATCCAAAATAGACCACGATCAACCAACATTATCAAATTGTAAAAAAAAGAGTTGGACAAAATAGTTCGATTGCATATAGCACTCACATACATGTCATTACAGTAGCATTTTTCTTGATGCTAATTACTTGTATATATGCTTGTGAAGATGGAAATGGGATTATTAGAGTTGGCTCTTAAGAGTTAGGACCACACTACTAGTATCATAGGAAGTTAATTAGGACAAGGATTAATATTTAGAGTATAATATTTAAAGTTATATATAATCACTAAATGTTTGTAAAGTAAATCTAAAAAGTTGTATACTTCTCTATCTACATATATTGACATTATTACTCGTACAAGATATAAATACGTACAACACCATTATGCACGTCTACCATTCAATAAAGGATGCTAATTATGCTGGTTGGTTATCATGGCACACTTTATAATATTATTAAGGCTGTTAATTTGGTCCTTGAAGATTAAGTGACTAACTAAAAATAATAAAAACGAGAGGATGGATTTCCTTTATACTTCTCCCTCCTTTGTTTATTTAGTAGTACTTCAGAGTATGTATAATATGACTCTAAATTTTGTTAATTACGATCTCTTATTGTAATACCAATCTCACGAGGCTATCGTAAACATGGAATGATGCCCATATGAGTATTCTTTGTCCAATTATTCTTGAACAAATGACACTGAATGAAAGTTACAACCGATCTTTTTCTTGCTCTTCTAGTGTTGCCTACCCAGATCCGATCGTCCTCTCTTCTCTATTTTGCATTGACGAAATATGAAGATATATATTTATGTATAAACACGTATAAATGCATATTTATATGTTGTTTAACTTATGTGTGACCTGCATGTATACATATATCGGTAAGGGAACTTATGTGCCCAAGTGGATGGGTGCTTGTTTCATTAGCGGCTTGTGCATTGTAATCAAAATCGAAGGGCATTTTGCATGATTCCCAACAACAGGGGGTACGTAGCACATAAGCCAAAACTACAGGGGGGATTAAACGGATTTTCCCTAGTAAAAACATCGTTAGGAATTGATTCATGGGTCTTTAAAAGTTGGCTGCTAGTTCTAAAAAATACTCCTAACAAAATTTAATTGGTCCAATTTGCATTTACACTGTTTAGGAGCTTCAAACATTTTAATGGCAATATGTTTGGAAAAGCAACCCCATATATTCTCTCTCTCTCTCTCTCGGTTCTTTGCTTAAAACCTCAAAAGCAAAGCCAGCCAGGCATAGAAAACGCACATGTATTACAGTAGGTAATAGGTATATTTGTCTGGGTTGGTCCCACAAAAACTTGACTTAGGGTGAGTTTTTCATTTGATAAAATGAGATTGTGGTGATAAAATGAGGTTCATTTTATCACCTTCACCTCATTTTATCAAATAGCAAACTCACCCTTATACTAAAAATTAATTTATTGTGTTTTCCGAGACAAGTCACTCTCTCTCATAATATGAATTTGGATACTAACGATGATCCAAGTAACTATATCTCCCGTAGTTACCTTAATCGTGAATACTCTATGATTTGTATCTTAAATTTCTCATTTCAGTTGAGTCAGTTTGTGGGACAGGATCGCGTGACATCTCTCACAGTGTACACATGTTATGATACAAATACATGTGTATGTATAAAGCTTCAGAAAAAGTAATCCTAATAAAGAAAATGAATAATGATGATTCTTAACCTCTCACCTTCCTGCACTCTACCTTTCCTTCAATCCAACTCTACTCCAAACCGAAGTCTCTCTCTCTCTCTCTCTCTCTCTCGCGCATTCATACTCATCACTCAAACCCCAGTGATCCCAAATCACTCTAAAAATCTACCCACCAACCCATCCTAATTCAATCCACAATTAATAAGTTATTTTTGGGGAAGTGGCCGGTGGGCGTTTATCAAAATTAGTAGTAGTATGACTGAAATAATACTACTACTTCAATCCCCATCTCAGTTTCCTTCATCCCCAAGCTCCATACCTAACGATGGGTCACGCCAACAACTGACCCATCTCAACCAAAGCCCCCTTTTTAACACCCCAACAAATTCCTACTACTCTGTAGACGACGTATATACTACTACTACTACTACCATTACTACAGATCATGAAGAAGAAGAACAACAACAACTAGGGTTTAGTAGTTGTAGTAGAGGACGTCGGAGAAAGAAAGAGTACGAGGCCCCCGTGGATCAGCAGCAACTGTCGTTGTTGGAAGTTTTTGTTACTGCGTTTAGGAAATCATTGATTGCTTGTACCAGTACTGAGGCTACTCTACTGGTTGAAAAGGATTTCAATTCTTCTTCTTCTTCTTCTTCTTCTTCTTCTTCAATGGAGATTGGGTCCCCAACAAATGTGCGACATGTAGCCCATGTGACTTTTGATAGGTTCAATGGGTTTCTTGGGCTTCCTGTTGAGTTTGAGCCTGAAGTCCCTAGGAGGCCTCCCAGTGCCAGGTTTGATTTCTTCTTTCCTTTTGTTTCAGTTTAACAAATACTATTATCTTAGTATATATACTAGTAGCATTTTGTTTGAAAACTAAGCTTGTTCGGGCCAGTTTACGTGTATGCACGCCGATTAATCCCTGGTTTGGGATCCAATCCCGTCCATTGCGGGAATCTGGTAAAAGCCAAGACAAAGGCTCGTTTCAACTACCCCATAAGAGTTTATAGCATCTAGGAACGTTAAGAGGGAGCAATGTATGAGTCCCAAGCCTTGACCATCTGCCCAAACCCCTGTTATTATTGACTTAGATTTACTCCACCTGATATATGTTATATTTCTTGATCTATCTTAGTTCTATATAGGTCATTCACGAAAGTATGTTATTTACATAGATGTCTTGTGATATAAATAGTCCGTTTTGGCCTTTCGGGTAATATTTTGAAATAAAAAGATGACCTAGTTTTGTGGAAATAATAGAACGATTTTTTCTAGATTTTTTTTCGATACATTCCTTCAATTATCACCCTTTACTTCATACCAGAACTTTCAAAATCCTTTATATGGTCCCCGAACTACTGGATTGAAGTGCATGTGATGTGGTCTAACTACTATATTGGAACCTATGCATTTAACTATGAGCTTATTGCTCCATTTTACTAGAGAGTTACTATACTCGAACCTTAGCATGTTACTCAAAGTACATAAATCATCTTTTTCAAAATTGTTAAGTAAAAAAGAAAGTTCTCTTTAATGATGCATTATCCAATTTTGCATTCTAATTCCCTTCAGATACTTTCCTTCAAACAGTAGCTTTTTGGGTGGTAGATGGACCCAATATCCATCCTAAATGCGGAACTGCACATATCATGGTCCAAGCAAAACTTTAGATGATCATATTTAGAGCCGAATAATTTTTTTGTGGGGTTCATAAAGGAATGTCTAAGCATATAGTACTCCAATCCTTCAATAGTCCTAAAGTGCATTATCGTCAGTTTTTTCATTCCTCTGTGTGGGTAGTCAGCCTTTTATTTTTCAGTAGAAGAGGAGAAATGCATGCTCAACCCAATCTGGCTATTCTCTAAACTACACATGTTTGTTGACCTTGTGCATCTTATATTTTTCCGTTGATATGTTGTGCTTGATTTTAGTGCAAATTCGGGGTGGATCTGTGACCCTTGTTGTGCATCCCACCCACCAATAGAAGACTCTTTTACTAAAGACAAATAACGTCTCCCTCCCCCCAATGCAGAGAAAAGTGACAAAAAGACTCAATCTGTCTTTCTTCCTTTTTGAAATATTAGCAATGTTACATGTTAAAGTTCTTCTATTGACTTAAGATCCTTCGTTTGTAGTACAAGTGTGTTTGGAGTGTCAACAGAGTCTATGCAGCTTTCATTTGACTCCAGAGGAAACAGCGTGCCTACAATTCTTTTGATGATGCAGAGACACTTATATGCACGTGGAGGACTGCAGGTATTTGACTGCCAAAACCTTTTCTCTCCCTTCGTCCGGTGAGCAATTCCCGTTCATCTCCACATATATTTCTTCCTTTCAAATACGGGCTTGTCCTTTGTGAAATTGCGATACTTGAACTTAAAATGTGCAGGCAGAAGGAATCTTCAGAATTACTGCTGAGAATAGCGAAGAAGAGTATGTTAGGGAGCAATTGAACACGGGAGTGGTGCCAGATGATGTTGATGTGCACTGCTTGGCAGGTCTTATAAAGGTACTTTTCTGCAAGATCAAATCGTCGCATACCTTCTGTTGTTGAAAAGTTGAGGTGGAATCAGGACACTTTTGCTTTGCATTTTCTAGTTCTTCCTCTTACTGCTTGTTTAGGGGGACAATGCTTTGAGGTTGTGCCCCTTGATGCAAGGGATACATCAAAAGTGTTCAGATTATCTTGCTGTTCATTAGTGAGATAATAGAAATATTGGATTTCTGTATTAAAACACTTACAATGAACAACGCTATATGTACATGAAGTAATGTTGTCAACATTTTGTGCTTGTATTTTATGATGAAAGGCTTTGCACATATTTGCTATCCAAATAATGAGGCATCAATAATTGACAAGTGAGACATTGATGGTATATCTTTTTTGGGCATGGCTCTTTTTGTACCAAATTCCCTGACAATTCCAATTTCCAACTGTTGGTGTGGTTGCAGGCTTGGTTTCGAGAACTCCCGAATGGGCTGTTGGACTCTATCCCCCCAGAGGAGGTAATGCAAGCTGTTTCAGAGGAGGATTGTGCTCAGCTTGTGAGGCGCCTTCCGCCAACAGAAGCTGCTCTTCTAGATTGGGCTATAAACCTAATGGCTGATGTTGCTCAGCTGGAGTATCTAAACAAAATGAATGCACGTAATGTTGCTATGGTGTTTGCGCCAAACATGACCCAGGTTAGTCAGAACCATTACACATGCAACACATATTTGTATTATTTCTGCTATGGAATGTGTCTTCGTTTTCCAACTTTTAGAATGGTTATGGTCATTACGACTTGGTTTCAATCACCTTACATTGAACTGAGAACATGAAAAATGAAAAATGAAAACAGGGAAGCAGTCAGTAAACTTATAATAAAAGTTGGAATTCGTTGAAAAATGGATAGGGAGAAAAATTCATTTGGTAATGTTCCAGCAATGTTAGATGGACTCTTGTAAATATGCACTCAACACTCGGATAAGGGTAATAAATATGTGACCGACGCAAGTGGGGTCGTAAACATCGATATATCACAACACATAAAAGACTTAAATGTGGAGAGATGAGTATTTTTCCTAGTGCAAGTGCCCTTGAAGGCTCGAACACAGGAGTTAGATAAAGCTGACAAATATACACATAGCTACACCTATCACCTATGAAGCACCAACACTTCTAGAGATCACCGTATTGGAGTGTCGGATGCGGGGACACGGTGGGACACGCCACGTGGCGTGTCCCCAAATTTTTTTGAATTTTTTGTGGGGGACACGGCGGGGACACGTGGGGGACACGCAGGGGTCAAACTGTATTTTTTTTTAATTTTTTGGGGGTCAATGTGTATTTTTTTAATTTTTCAGGCGTCAAATTATAATTTTTTAATTTTTTTGGGGGTCAAACTGTAATTATTAATCTTTAAGTTTTTATATATATATTGCCGTGTCCTCCGCCGTATCCGTATCCGTGTCCATGCTACATAGCCTATCACCCTTACCCAAGACCACATAAGATACTTCAATTTGGCAAATTGGTAGCACGCAAGTCAGTGTGAGTTATAGCCATCTTTGTGTCCGATGACACTTTCGGGATGCTTTTCCCACCTCCGGGCTCGCTACTCCTTTGCTTCCATATTAGTTCATGCAGGCACGTAGTCTTTGGTTCAAAGGTTCCTCACGATAACTAGTAAGTATGCTTATGATCTCTTGGTCAGTTTAATTTGCGCTGAAACGGCAATTTTATTAGCTGTTAGTGCTGATTGCAGATGGCAGATCCTTTGACAGCATTAATGCATGCAGTCCAAGTGATGAATTTTCTCAAAACCCTGATTGTCATGACACTAAGAGAAAGAGAAGACTTTATGCTTGAACAAGCTCCGCTCACCCAATCAGAACCGTCTGATGATAGTGGGCATCACCACCACAGCTCTTTACAACCGATTTTTGAGGAACCTAATGAGGCGAATGAAGAGGAGCAAGTCTTTGTATCCAAAGAACCCTTCTCGGAAAGTCCTTTGCACCCTATTGATGATGAGTGGAAAATTGAAAACGAAGTAGATAATTTTCTAACCTCCATTGAGAATATTATTCCTAGTGGAAAGGGGCATATGGTTCCAAATCAAGTTGAAATTATGACAAATAGACTCGAAGAGGGTGCATCTAGCTGCTCTAGTCAAGGGGCTCAACAAAACACTCAGAAGAAGAATATTGGTTATTCAAATAGTTCAAGTCTCAAGAAAGGACCCAAAAGAGTTGATGAACGGTCCGTGGCTCAGGCGGTGAGGAAAACAGACAGGAACAAGGGCTCCACGATTGTTAGCCGTTTAAATTCTAGAACGGAGAGGGTAGAAGCTTGGCGGTGAAGGGTGTTGTTGGAGGCTGTTTTTCCAGGGCTTGGAGTGGGGTATTTACTGACTGGCGGAACAAGTCGGAGAATTTTATTTTTTTGTCAATCGGCCAATGTTGTGTATGATTCATTATGTTCCATGTTTTTCTTGCACATTCGAGTGGAGTTTGTTTAACTTTCTGGTTTCAAAGTGAACGAATCACGTCGTTATAATTTCACACTAACACTGTCGGTCTAGCAAGTGTTGGCCCTGACTGCAGTATGGAATAGTTTGCATTTCATGTGTAATGTGTGGTTCAATTCGAATGCCTCAATTTCTATTTATCATTTTCTCAAGAACTGTTGAAATGCTCTACTATGGTTTTTTACGCCCTAAAATATACTGAAAATGCAAGTTGAATAGATGTACATCCTCCTAAATCAAAGCCAACTTGTGCTAACTCCATTTGTGACAACCTGTCTTTTTTAAACACCTCAAAATAAATAATCTTTCTAATTGATATCCTCAAAATTATATACAACAAAGAACCAAAAATTACAATGGCCCTAAAATCCTGAAAATGACCACAATCACTTCTTCAAAAAGTCTCTCCAAATTGATTCCTTGAAGTCTTCGATTCTAGCCACCACTAACTTTCTCTTCACCTGGAAAATATAAAAGGGCCGAGTAGTATGTGCAATATGAGGACAATAAACATTGCTCGACATAAAAATGTGCACAATAATCGACGATAGCAAATCAAAGTGAATCATAAATAAATTTGTAGCTTCTTTCCTAGCTCATCTCGGTAACACGTCAAGCACCACCGGTGTCATATCCGTGTGCCCCTTTCGGGCTGGACAAAAGTATACTGGATTTCCCTTGCGGAAATCAATCATATTTTCTTACTCATTTATGCCCGGTGGGCTTGCACGTGTAGCAATCTCTTACATGGCTTTCAGCCAAATATTCTCTGTGCCACGGCACAAGATGTGACAATAACCGAACTAATAAACTTAGATATCAAAAGAGTACAAATATGATAGAATCGAAGAACACTCTTTGCAAAGAGATTTAGCTAGAAATATATTACACACTACCCGATACCTTAAATTGATGATCCTGACCGTTGAATACTTAAATCCTGCCACCTTAACCTACGTTCCAAATTCTCAATGCGATCGAATTCCAATTCTCCATCAGATTCTTAAGGAATCAGAACCTCTATGTTGTTCCACTCTTAATGTATAGCCCACTTTGTCCTTTCACCTCATATCACAAATAAGATGAATCCACCTAATGGCCCAAATGAAATGAGTCTCTCGGCTCTCCCTTTAAGTCACTGATTTGGAAGCTACTCCCTTTTGCTCTATATGTAACATGATTTTCCAACATGAACCACAAACAAAACCCACCGATTCAATTAATTCCTTGTTTTATCCACATGCCACCTATGAGGTACCTCAAGACACCAAGCTGATTGCCATGCAAATCTTATCTTTCATAAATATACTAGAAGAAAGCCCCAACTTTCTATTTAAAAATATTTAAAGATATACGGAATACCTAATTCAACTACATTTACTTTCAATAAAAATACCGGGTTTTACACCATTAGAATTAAGCTGTTAGAGCATCTCCACCGGTCTCAGCATTCCTCCCATTTTGCTTCTTCCCTGAGTGAAACCCTCAAATCCTACACCTAGCAGACTCGCCTCCTTCCTCACCACTTCTTCCTCTGCTACAGTAACTCGCCAGTCCTAGTGAGTTACTATAGCCTCTCTCTCTCCCTCCCCTTGTTTGAGCATTGACAAAGAAGAACGAACTAGGATTCAGAGCTCAATTTCAACCTTGATTCATCACAAATCCGGATTTTGAGCTCAATTTCAGCCTTGATTCATCATCCTTGACGGTGTTTGGAGCGATTTCAACTTCGACGATGTTCTAGGAGACTTCCACAACGGCGACATATAGCAACAGCGACGACGTTCCGTTTTTACGTATATTTATGACGTTGTGTGTGTATTAATTTCATCCGGATTTGACAACGACGGGAGTGAAAGAGCGCTTCACAAATCTACCCCCAAGTGGATTTGTAGTCTGAAAAGTATTCTAAGAGGGTCGACCAAATTGCTAGCCAAAGACCGGAGATGGAAAGGCCCCTGGATTGGGATTCAGGGGGCGTGCCAAATCCACCCTCTAAGGAGGCAGCCAAGCAGACTGTAGGAGGCAACTTTCTAAAAAGAAGACTTGGATCATCATCAAATGAAGTTTTAGTGAACCCATTTAGCAATGATATGAAGATGATTGGGATCTAGCTTTGGCTAAATAAAGCAAGTGGTTTATTTATTTTTTTTTGGTCCTTATTCACATTTTTTTTTCCGCATTTGTTACTTTTTGTGGGGGCTGGACAAACCAAGCAGTTATCACGCCTATGTAAAGACAATCAAAAACCTCAAACAGAGGTAGACTTGGAAACCTCCAAGGCGTCCGACTAAAAGGTGGATGTCGGACGGACTAGTCGTCAAACATTACAGGTTTGCCTCGCAAGATCTTCAACGGCTCGGCACACCGCAGACACCTTGAAAGGCTCGGTGACCGGACCACTATCTTGAGTAACCCTTACGATAAGACAGAGATGACACCTCTCAGATGGAGTGACGGTTTAGCGAATAACATTGGAGCTTCTAGTCACGATCTGTGTTGCTAGGGCGAGAGGAGTGCTTGCCGAAGGGTTATTTCCTAAAGCATATTCATGGCTGATTCAACATAAGCATGGAGCATGTGAATAACGGAACATGCGCCCATAACCGCTTCTAATCATGACAACGATGTTAGCCGAATAAACTATTACACCTGTCACTTTTCTAGTGGAAGCATGTGCTCATAATCAACTCTCTCATATGCGTCATAGTGACATCAGCCGAGCAGTTACCTCACATGCTAGGCACGAATGTACTTGGAGAGCAAGTCACTCACTCCCTATATAAGGTAAAGTTCAGCTAATTGAAAGTATACATTCACTACCCTCTTAACCCTAAATATGAGTACTTGCTTCATCATCTCCTCCACATATTTACTTGACCGTCGGAGTGCCGTTCTGGACTCCATGGTCCAGTCTGGCCCTAATGCAGGTGCTAAGTGTTCATGCAAGGAGCTAAGGTGAAGGGCAATTCATTAAACCACCATTTAGCAAAAGAGAGGATTAATCAGAGAAGTTGTAGCCCCACAGTTTTGTATCGATTTTTTGTGGTTTATTGGTTCGTCTCGACGAGAAGAATCTAAAATGTATAAAATTATTAACCAAACTTAAATTTTTATGGATAAAGAAAAAATAATCCAATAAACCATAAAAATTTGAATTATTATTGTCGTTAATGAACCTTTTTAAAAATTTTGATTATAATTTTTAAATTCTTCTCTTCAAGATGAACCAATAAACCACAAAAAATCGACGCAAAATTTAACAAATGTAATTTTTTGTTAGTAAAGACAAAAAAAAAACCATTTCTGTTTATTTATAGGCAAAGCACTTGGAAAGAGTCCAGTAGTACGATACTATGGTACGTCGCGATGCATAGAAGACAGCAACTGGAGTGGATAGACCTGGGAACCCGATTACGCCCGGCAGTGGATAACATAAAACAAGAAGCCATCGGAATATCGAGAGGAGAGAGAGAGAGAGAGAGATTGTGGGCGGCCATGGAGGCAACAACCATGTCCATTACTTCCCGTTATCCCTCTGCAACTTGTTCACATTCAATTCGTACTCACAAAACCCTATCCCCTAGTTTCAGAAACTCAGCCAAATTTACATCATCTTCTTGGGCCGCCTCAACTCTCTCTTTCTCCACAACTTCTTCCTTCACCGTAAGTCCAACAACACTCACCCTCTCAATCTTCATTTCATAGACAACTCATTTTATCACCCCGGTTGTGTTTGGGACTCTCAATTTTTCATTTCTCCTTTTTCCATTTTTTAATTCCAGGTGTTTGGCCACATATTATACTCAAATAAATTCTTAAAAGTGAACCCAAGACTGCAAAATTTAAATATCACGAGCGTTTTGAATTGTCGTCGTACGTTATGCTTCTTAAATATCAGAAAATCTATTCTGCACACACATTATTGTTCAAATAATCGGCTTTGGAAAAAGAAAAAAAAAACACAGTTGAACAACAGTCACACTCGTGCTGCCCGATTCATAGAACATAAGCCAGTTTTTATTTCTGTGACCTTTTTCTCAGAGAGAGATGCGGGGTTTTGTAAAATCCAAGAATGGGGTTGGTACTGGTAGAAGAGGAATGCGCGGTGTCATCAGGGCGGAAATGTTTGGCCAGCTAACGAGTGGCCTCGAAGCAGCTTGGAACAAGCTCAAAGGAGAAGGTTTTTCTTTATCCTTTACTAATTTAGATGTCGAATACATCTGTAGTGCGTCTCCAATTTTATTGGATAGTTAAGTGGCTAGATGTAATTTGCTAATTTAGCTATGAGCAGTGAAAAATATAAATGTTACACAATGTTGCTTCAATGATGCGACTTGAGTTATTTTAGTTCCTTGACAAATATTTCCTTGACAAAATTGTCGAACCAAAATGCCATTGTGGGCCTCTTTATCAGAGACATAGCGAGTAAGGATCTCCCTAGATTTAGCTATTGTTGGACCTTACGCTAAATTTTGCTAGATGAACTCAAGTTGTCATTGCCAAAATGGAGATGCCAAATCCATAATTCGGCATGCTAAATCATCCAATGGCCAACTTGTAGCAATTTTGCTCTATTGGTGCCTTTTTGGAGAAACTATCATTTTCTCTTACGGAAACTATCATTGTCTCTTACCTATCACCATTTATCTCCTATATTTCTCTTAACTATAGCCATCAATGATGAGAAAAATCATTTTTGTTTCCTGTCAAATGGCGTTATGCTAATAACTTATAGCTTGGGTTTCACCCAAACCAAACCAAACTGAGCCTTATGTCCCAAATCAATTGGGGTCGGCTAGATGAATCCTTTTCCTCCATTGAGCTCGGTCAAGTGCTGCTTGCTCACTTAGCCCTAGTAGACTCAAATCCTTGCGCACTACCGCATCTAATGTCAATTTCCCCTCCCCGGAGCGTTGGTATGCAAAACTATCCTATCCGCTCTTTTAACTATTGCATCCGCTGGCCTACGATAGACATGCCCAAACCACCTAAGCCTATTTTCCCTCAACTTCTCCTCTATAGGTACTACACCTACCATCTCGCGGACTGTTTCATTTCTAATCCTATCTCGTCTAGTCTTACCACACATCCACCTCAACATTCTCATTTCCGCTACACTTATCTTGTTCACCTGCTGTTTCTTAATAGGCCAGCATTCTGTCCCGTAAAGCATCGTTGGTCTTATGGTAGTTTTATAGAATTTTCCCTTCAATTTTGTGGGTACCCTCTTGTCACACAATACACCAGTAGCGCTTCTCCACTTGAGCCACCCCACTTGGATCCTATGGGTCACATCATCTGCAATTTCCCCATCTTGACTAATAATAGAGCCTAAATACTTAAAATGGTCACTCTTTGGTATCTCCTGGTTTTGAATCATCACTCTTTCTTCGTACGCACTTCTGGTATCACTAGACTTGCAAACCATTGACTCAGTTTTACTCCTACTTATTCGAAAGCCCTTAGACTCTAGTGCATCCCACCAAATTTCTAATTTAGTATTAACACCGCTAGCAGTATCATCTACAAGGACAATATCATCTGCAAGCAACATACACCATGGAATATCCCTGAATATGTCTAGTCAATTTATCCATAACTAAAGCGAAAAGGTACGGGCTTAAGGCTGACCTTTGATGCAATCCTACTGTGATGGAAAATTCACTCGTTTCCCCTGCTGGTGATCTAATGGCAGTGATGGCACCTTCATACATGTCTCTAACAACATCGATATACCCTTTGGTCACTCCTTTTCTCTCCAGAACCTACCATATAATGTCTCTAGGCACCCTATCATTAGCCTTTTCTAGGTCTATGAAAACCATATGAAGATCCTTCTTCGTTGACTTGTGTTTTTCTACCACTCCTCTTAGTGGGTAAATAGCTTCCATGGTCAATCTCTCAGGCATGAACCCAAACTGTTTCTCCGACACCATAGTCACCATCCTCAATCAATGCTTAATAACTCTTTCCCACAACTTCATCGTATGACTCATCAACTTAATACCTCTATAGTTGTTGCAACTTTGAATGTCCCCTTTATTCTTGTAGATAGGTACTAAGGTACTCCTCCATTCGTCTGACATCCTCCTAGATAAAATAATCTTGTTGAACAACTTTGTCAACCAAGTCACACCCAAATCACCTAGGCTTTTCCACACTTCAATAGGGATACCATCTGGTCCTAAGGCCCTACCCGGTTTCATCTTCTTCAAAGCCTTGGCCACTTCGGACTTTTGTATCCTCCGATAAAACGTATTCCATTTTTTCACTAGGAACATCAACTTCCTCCTCACCAAAGCCTCCTTCATGTTTCTCGTTTAACAACTTCTCGAAATACGTCTTCCACCTATCCTTTATCTCCTCATCTTTCACCAACACCACCGAATTGCTACCTTTTATACACTTAACTTGAGAGAAGTCTCTAGCTTTCCTTTCTCTCAACTTGGCAAGTTTATAGATATTCCTTTCACCATCTTTACTATCGAGTCTAGCGTAGAAATCTTCATAGGCTCTCAACTTAGCCTCCCTAACGGCTTTCTTAGCTTCCTTTTTAGCCTGCTTGTAATGCTGAAAATTTTCCACATTCCGGTCCTTTTGCCACTTTTTAAAGCAGTCCTTCTTGGCTTTTACCATGGTTTGAACCTCGTCATTCTACCACCATGTCTCCTTAGAAATTGGACCTTTCCCCTTTGACTCCCCAAGAACTTCTTTCGGTATTCTTCTAATACCGTCAGCCATTGTCTTCCACATACTATCACTATCGCCTTCCATTCCCCACTCCATTTCTTGGGATGCTCATTCCTTGAACACCTCTAGTTTCTCCCCTGTTAGGAACCACCGTTTAGTCTATGGGCTTCTAGTTTCCTTTCTCGGTCTATTATTACCTTTGAGACCAATATCTAACACCAAAAGTCTATGTTGCGTCACTAGACACTCTCCAGGAATGACCTTACAATCCTTACATAGCAACCGATCTGCACCTTTAGCAAGAAAGTAGTCTATTTGGCTTCTATTGGCTCCGCTCTTAAAGGTAATTAAATGTTCCTCACGCTTCTTATAGAAAGTATTCCCCACTATAAGGTCAAAAGCTACCGCGAAATCCAAAATCCTCCTACCACCTTCATTTAGGTCTCCAAATCCAAATCCACCATGTACTTCTCATACCCTTGCTTCTGCACTCCTACATGACCGTTGAAATCACCTCCTATAAATAGCTTCTCCCAAAAGGTATCCCTGGAACCACGTCATCCATCTACTCCCAAAATTTCTCTTTAGTAAGGTCATCTAAGCCTACTTGGGGCGCGTAAGCACTAATAATATTAACTATACTCTCTCCAATCACAAGCTTAACTAAAATAATCCGATCTCCTTTCCTCGTGACTGTGACTACCGAATCCTTAAGGTGCTTATCTACTACGATGCCTACCCCAT